>NIVC01000866.1:76440-123940 GCA_002269645.1 Macrostomum lignano | reverse complement strand
AGAGATGAGGGAGGGTACGGAGGGTGAGAGATGAGGGAGGGTAAGGAGGGAGAAAATGACTGAAAGATGGAAGATTAGGAAATGCAGGTCGAGAAGGGAGGGAGACAGGGAGAAGGAGAGAGAAGGGAGAGATTTGGTGGGATAGACAACGATTCGCAGGCAGAGGTAGAACAGGCAGGGCCACCTGTCCCTATATCCATAGCAACCATCCGGTACGCGAGAATCTCAAGCCCCCATTCGCTCTCCCAAAAAAGGAGTTGGCGATCAGGAGGGCGCACTAGAGGTCGACTATGTGAGATAATGAACTGCGAGGCACCATGAGGTTGCTACTTTGAATGAATTTAACACTAACTGACGGAGTCTAGGAGACAGAGAGACACAGGAGATTAATGAGTGAAGATGTGTGTGTGATGGAAGATGTGTGTGATGGAAGATGTGTGTGTGTGTGTGTGTGTGTGCTTGGCTCCTTCCGCAGTGAAAGATCTTCCCGAAAGGAAGCCGCGCTCGGTGAACAAAGCAGAACTGAAACAGGAGATGGTCTTGCGTGGGTGTGCTAAGCAGTGACGATACAGTCTGTGTGCGCTGCTTGCAGATACGGAAGGCTGACAGGAAGCCAAATTTATTAACTGCGTTAGGAATTACGCGTCTTTTGAGCTATAAATAATAATCTATTGATCTACGGATTTCATTTTGTTACTGTTAGTGACTGCTCAATCAGTCACTGCTCAATCAGTCACTCTCAATCAGTCACTCTCAATCAGTCACTCTCAATCAGTCACTCTCAATCAGTCACTCTCAATCAGTCACTCTCAATCAGTCACTCTCAATCAGTCACTCTCAATCAGTCACTCTCAATCAGTTACTCTCAATCAGTCACTCTCAACCAGTCACTCTCAATCAGTCACTCTCAATCAGTCACTCTCAATCAGTCACTCTCAATCAGTCACTCTCAATCAGTCACTCTCAATCAGTCACTCTCAATCAGTCACTCTCAATCAGTCACTCTCAATCAGTCACTCTCAATCAGTCACTCTCAATCAGTCACTCTCAATCAGTCACTCTCAATCAGTCACTCTCAATCAGTCACTCTCAATCAGTCACCTCAATCAGTCACTCTCAATCAGTCACTCTCAATCAGTCACTCTCAATCAGTCACTCTCAATCAGTCACTCTCAATCAGTCACTCTCAATCAGTCACTCTCAATCAGTCACTCTCAATCAGTCACTCTCAATCAGTTACTCTCAATCAGTCACTCTCAACCAGTCACTCTCAATCAGTCACTCTCAACCAGTCACTCTCAATCAGTCACTCTCAATCAGTCACTGCTCAATCAGTCACTCTCAATCAGTCACTCTCAATCAGTCACTCTCAATCAGTCACTCTCAATCAGTCACTCTCAATCAGTCACTCTCAATCAGTCACTCTCAATCAGTCACTCTCAATCAGTCACTCTCAACCAGTTACTCTCAATCAGTCACTCTCAACCAGTCACTCTCAATCAGTCACTCTCAATCAGTCACTCTCAATCAGTCACTCTCAATCAGTCACTCTCAATCAGTCACTCTCAATCAGTCACTCTCAATCAGTCACTCTCAATCAGTCACTCTCAATCAGTCACTCTCAATCAGTCACTCTCAATCAGTCACTCTCAATCAGTCACTCTCAATCAGTCACTCTCAATCAGTCACTCTCAATCAGTCACCCTCAATCAGTCACTCTCAATCAGTCACTCTCAATCAGTCACTCTCAACCAGTCACTCTCAATCAGTCACTCTCAATCAGTCACTCTCAATCAGTCACTCTCAATCAGTCACTCTCAATCAGTCACTCTCAATCAGTCACTCTCAATCAGTCACTCTCAATCAGTCACTCTCAATCAGTTACTCTCAATCAGTCACTCTCAATCAGTCACTCTCAATCAGTCACTCTCAATCAGTCACTCTCAATCAGTCACTCTCAATCAGTCACCCTCAATCAGTCACTCTCAATCAGTCACTCTCAATCAGTCACTCTCAACCAGTCACTCTCAATCAGTCACTCTCAATCAGTCACTCTCAATCAGTCACTCTCAATCAGTCACTCTCAATCAGTCACTCTCAATCAGTTACTCTCAATCAGTCACTCTCAACCAGTCACTCTCAATCAGTCACTCTCAACCAGTCACTCTCAATCAGTCACTCTCAATCAGTCACTGCTCAATCAGTCACTCTCAATCAGTCACTCTCAATCAGTCACTCTCAATCAGTCACTCTCAATCAGTCACTCTCAATCAGTCACTCTCAATCAGTCACTCTCAATCAGTCACTCTCAATCAGTCACTCTCAACCAGTTACTCTCAATCAGTCACTCTCAACCAGTCACTCTCAATCAGTCACTCTCAATCAGTCACTCTCAATCAGTCACTCTCAATCAGTCACTCTCAATCAGTCACTCTCAATCAGTCACTCTCAATCAGTCACTCTCAATCAGTCACTCTCAATCAGTCACTCTCAATCAGTCACTCTCAATCAGTCACTCTCAATCAGTCACTCTCAATCAGTCACTCTCAATCAGTCACTCTCAATCAGTCACCCTCAATCAGTCACTCTCAATCAGTCACTCTCAATCAGTCACTCTCAACCAGTCACTCTCAATCAGTCACTCTCAATCAGTCACTCTCAATCAGTCACTCTCAATCAGTCACTCTCAATCAGTCACTCTCAATCAGTCACTCTCAATCAGTTACTCTCAATCAGTCACTCTCAACCAGTCACTCTCAATCAGTCACTCTCAACCAGTCACTCTCAATCAGTCACTCTCAATCAGTCACTCTCAATCAGTCACTCTCAATCAGTCACTCTCAATCAGTCACTCTCAATCAGTCACTCTCAACCAGTTACTCTCAATCAGTCACTCTCAACCAGTCACTCTCAATCAGTCACTCTCAATCAGTCACTCTCAATCAGTCACTCTCAATCAGTCACTCTCAATCAGTCACTCTCAATCAGTCACTCTCAATCAGTCACTCTCAATCAGTCACTCTCAATCAGTCACTCTCAATCAGTCACTCTCAATCAGTCACTCTCAATCAGTCACTCTCAATCAGTCACTCTCAATCAGTCACCCTCAATCAGTCACTCTCAATCAGTCACTCTCAATCAGTCACTCTCAACCAGTCACTCTCAATCAGTCACTCTCAATCAGTCACTCTCAATCAGTCACTCTCAATCAGTCACCCTCAATCAGTCACTCTCAATCAGTCACTCTCAATCAGTCACTCTCAATCAGTTACTCTCAATCAGTCACTCTCAACCAGTCACTCTCAATCAGTCACTCTCAATCAGTCACTCTCAATCAGTCACTCTCAATCAGTCACTCTCAATCAGTCACTCTCAATCAGTCACTCTCAATCAGTCACTCTCAATCAGTCACTCTCAATCAGTCACTCTTAATCAGTCACTCTCAATCAGTCACTCTAAATAAGCCCACTCTCAATCAATCACTCTCAATCAGTCACTCTCAGTCAGTCACTCTGAATCAGTCACTCTGAATCAGTAACTCTGAATCAGTCACTCTGAATCAGTAACTCTGAATCAGTCACTCTCAATCAGTCACTCTCAATCAGTCACTCTCAATCAGTCACTCTCAGTCAGTCACTCTCAATCAGTCACTCTCAATCAGTCACTCTCAATCAGTCACTCTCAGTCAGTCACTCTCAATCAGTCACTCTCAATCAGTCACTCTCAATCAGTCACTCTAAAGCAGTCACTCTCAATTCCTACAATGCGACATTGCCAACCGGAATTCGCGCAGGTCACTCGAAGTCAAACTCGAACCAACCACAAGCTCGGCAGCCATGAGACTGGAGGCAGCTGCTGTCTCGCTGTGCCTTCTGGCCAGCCTGCTGTCAATCTGCATCAGCGCCCAGCCCGCGGACGTTCGAGACTCCTACTGGGTGAGCCTGTGGCCACTCGCTCAGCCGCCATTTTAGAGAGGCCAGAGTTTTGCTTGCTTGCTTTGAATGCTTTGAATTTTTCTTTTGTTCAGGAAAATTTCACCAACGGACATACAGGCTCTCTTCTTTGTCCCGGTTTCTTGATATTATTCTTCGGTATATTGTTGATATTAGTGACATCAATGCGGCTGAGCTAACTTGCAAATCTCCCACAATGGCACGGCTAATCTCTTTCTCCTCTCCCTCTCTCCTCTCCCCTCTGCCTCTCTTCTCTCTCTCTCTCCTCTCTCCTCTCTCCTCTCTCTCTCCCTCTCTCCTCTATCTCTTCTCTCTCCTCTCTCTCTCCTCTCTCCTCTCTCTCCCTCTCTCCTCTCTCTCTCCCTCTCTTCTTTCTCTCCTCTCTCTCCCCCTCTCCTCTCTCTCTCCCTCTCTTCTCTCTCCTCTCTCTCTCCCTCTCTCCTCTCTCCTCTCTCCTCTCTCTCCGTCTCTCCTCTCTCTCTTCTCTCTCCTCTCTCTCACCTTCTGTCCTCTCTCCTCTCTCTCCCTCTCTCCTCTCTCTCACCCTCTGTCCTCTCTCCTCTCTCTCCCTCTCTCCTCTCTCTATCTCCCTCTCTTCTCTCTCCTCTCTCTCTCTCTCTCTCTCTCTCTCCTTCTCTTCTCTCTCCTCTCCCTCTCCCTCTCTCCTCTCTCTCCCTCTCTTCCTCTCTCCTCTCTCTCCCTCTCTCCTCTCTCTCTCCCTCTCTCCTCTCTCTCTCCCTCTCTCCTCTCTCCTCTCTCTCCGTCTCTCCTCTCTCTCTTCTCTCTCCTCTCTCTATCTCCCTCTGTCCTCTCTCCTCTCTCTCCCTCTCTCCTCTCTCTCCCTCTCTTCCTCTCTCCTCTCTCTCCCTCTCTCCTCTCTCTCTCCCTCTCTCCTCTCTCCTCTCTCTCTCCCTCTCGCCTCTCTCTCTTCTCTCTCCTCTCTCTCTCCTCTCTCTCTCTCTCTCCCTCTCTCCTCTCTCTCCCTCTCTCCTCTCTCTATCTCCCTCTGTCCTCTCTCCTCTCTCTCCCTCTCTCCTCTCTCTCTCCCTCTCTTCTTTCTCTCCTCTCTCTCCCCCTCTCCTCTCTCTCTCCCTCTCTTCTCTCTCCTCTCTCTCTCCCTCTCTCCTCTCTCCTCTCTCCTCTCTCTCCGTCTCTCCTCTCTCTCTTCTCTCTCCTCTCTCTCACCCTCTGTCCTCTCTCCTCTCTCTCCCTCTCTCCTCTCTCTCACCCTCTGTCCTCTCTCCTCTCTCTCCCTCTCTCCTCTCTCTATCTCCCTCTCTTCTCTCTCCTCTCTCTCTCTCTCTCTCCTTCTCTTCTCTCTCCTCTCCCTCTCCCTCTCTCCCTCTCTTCCTCTCTCCTCTCTCTCCCTCTCTCCTCTCTCTCTCCCTCTCTCCTCTCTCTCTCCCTCTCTCCTCTCTCCTCTCTCTCCGTCTCTCCTCTCTCTCTTCTCTCTCCTCTCTCTCACCCTCTGTCCTCTCTCCTCTCTCTCCCTCTCTCCTCTCTCTCCCTCTCTTCCTCTCTCCTCTCTCTCCCTCTCTCCTCTCTCTCTCCCTCTCTCCTCTCTCCTCTCTCTCTCCCTCTCGCCTCTCTCTCTTCTCTCTCCTCTCTCTCCCTCTCTCCTCTCTCTCCCTCTCTCCTCTCTCTATCTCCCTCTGTCCTCTCTCCTCTCTCTCCCTCTCTCCTCTCTCCTCTCTCTCTCCCTCTCGCCTCTCTCTCTTCTCTCTCCTCTCTCTCCCTCTCTCCTCTCTCTCCCTCTCTCCTCTCTCTCCCTCTCTCCTCTCTCTCCCTCTCTCCTCTCTCTCCCTCTCTCCTCTCTCTATCTCCCTCTGTCCTCTCTCCTCTCTCTCCCTCTCTCCTCTCTCTCTCCCTCTCTTCTCTCTTTCACTCTCTCCTCTCTTACTCTCTTGTCTCTACTCTGCCTCCCTCCTTCTCCTCTCTCACTATATCACCCCTCTCTCTCTTATCTCCCTCTCCTTGTTCTCGTAATATTTTACCCCCTCTCTGTTACCCACATTTGTTTATCACTGATAGCCCTTCGCAGTTTTTTTTCTGTCTTAAATTACCGTTTCGAATTTGGCAATTTTTCAATCCAAATGGGGAAACTTTTTTAGCAGTTATCTGTTATCGGCTAGATTAGCAATCCACGAGCACCGACTTCAGGATTGCTATAAAAATATCTCAAAATGCAGTTCCCGGTGATGAAGTTGAGTCTATAGCAAAAAGTTGGCTGTGCCTGTGGCCCACGAATCTCGCAATTCCAATATCAGTTTCTCAAGAAAGTTGAAAAGTTTTGCGCAGAGCGCAGAGATAGCCATCAGTCACTTCTCCAGCTAAAAATAAACTTTCACTTCTCTATTTAAAGCTCAGCTCAAGTCAGAGATAGCAGGAATTGAGTCCAGTTAGCGTTCGGGATGCCAAGCAAAAATAAAAAATTAATTTTGTTATTCTCTTATCCGACTGATTTTTTGTTTTATCTGCCCTTGCGGAAAATCCTCGAAAAGAAGTCGTTTTCTTTCTGTTTCCTACCGGGGCGATTCCATCTGTGCTGCAATGATGAATGCCTCCTGCCGATGACGGGGAGCAGCAGCGATGGCCGCGAGTGCATCAGCTCCGTGTCTTGTGTGTGAGTGCGGCATCGCTGCCCTACCTGGAGCACTTGGCCCGCGCCACTCCATCTCTTCCCTCCATGCCGGAGAGGCCCTAGCGGCCCTGGGGATCGCAGGAAAATCGAGGAGATCTGGCGCCCTCAGCGCGAAAGGATATATTTTGAAGGAGGGGTTGGGGAGCAGAGAAAGCTGCTGCTGCTGCTGCAAGACAAATTTCTTTTAGCATTTCTTGCTCCAAATTTAGCTCACAACTTATCATGCTCCGGGGCTGCTATGCAGGATCGGTATAAAATTTCTGCTATGAAATGCTGTCAATAAAACGAAATCCTTCATCAACTGTTTCCCAAATGAATTCGGTTTGCCAATGTTCAACAATCTATTTGACACGCCTGTTCCAGGTGTGAGCTGAGTGCTATCCGCTGCTAGACATTGGGGAGGCTGCGGTCGGGGACAGAGTGGGGGAGGTAGAGAAGGATTAGAGGGTCCCGGAAATAGTGGAATCAGGGGCGGAGAGGGACAGGAGGGAAGAGACAAAATGGGGAAATAGACAGTAGAAGTAGAGCTAGATATAATGAGAAGTAGATAGGGAAGGTAGAGTAGAGAAGAGGTAGAGATGAGAAGTAGATAGTGAAGGCAGAGTAGAGAAGAGGTAGAGATGAGAAGTAGATAGGGAAGGTAGAGTAGAGAAGAGGTAGAGATGAGAAGTAGATAGGGAAGGTAGAGTAGAGAAGAGGTAGAGATGAGAAGTAGATAGGGAAGGTAGAGTAGAGAAGAGGTAGAGATGAGAAGTAGATAGGGAAGGTAGAGTAGAGATGAGGTAGAGATGAGAAGTAGATAGGGAGAGTAGGGAGGTAGAGATTGGAAGTATCTATGTATGGGAAGATAGCTAGGGGTGCCGGTAGACATTGAGAAGTAGATGGGAGGAAAGGGTAGAGAAGAGGGTAGAGGGAGACAACAGTGAAGAAGAATGATCGAAGCTGGAGCTACAGAGAGAAAGTGTACAACTGGAATATCATTATGCCAAAGGTAAAATTGGCTAGAGAGCATTTTAGCTGGAGTTGACCAGCTCGACTTAGAGCTCTGGCCGCCAGGTAACACAGGGCCGCAATTTATGGCCGCAGCGCAGGCTCTGGTCATGGAGATTATTGCGCAGTACTTCTCTGCAGGCCAAATAAAAAACAGTATAAAATGAGATAAATGGATCTGCCAAATGTTATAGGCTAATGCGAGCTGTGATAGGTAAGAGAGAGATTTGTGCGGGCAACCGCTACAAAGCTGGGGTATAGGGCAGGGGTTGGCCAGCTCTTTATCTTCAGGGCCAGGTGGAGAATCTGGCGTATGACTGCGGGCCAGAGGAGGGGAGAGAGAAGATGGAATAGAAAAGAGAAGAGAGGAGAAAGGAGAGGAGAGGAAAGAGAAGAGGAGAGGAGAGAGGAGAGAGGGGATAGAAGAGAGGAGAGGAGAGGAGAGGAAAGGAGAGGAGAGAAGAGAGAAAAGTAGAGAGGAGAGAGGAGATTAGAGAGGAGAGAGGAGATTAGAGAGAAGAGAGGAGATTAGAGAGGAGAGAGAAAATGAGAGAGGAGAGGAGAGGAAAGAAGAAAGAGGAGAGGAGAGAGGAAAGGGGATAGAAGAGAGAAGAGGAGAGGAGAGGAGAGAGAGGAGAGAGAAAAGAAGAGAGGAGAGAGGAGATTAGAGAAAAGAGCTGAGAAGAGACACAAACCTTGAGACTTTTGCGAAGTTTCAAAGGATCCGAAGGCCGGATAGAGGCTTGGTGGGTCGCATGTGGCCCGCGGGCCGGAGTTTGCCAACCCCTGTAAGAGGATAGAATATAGGATATAGAGGATAGAATATAGGATATAGAGGATAGAATATAGGATATAGAGGATAGAATATAGGATATAGAGGATATAGAGGATAGAATATAGGATATAGAGGTTGGAATATAGGATATAATGGATATAGAGGATAGAGAATATAGGATATAGAGGATAGAATATAAGATATAGAGGATAGAGGACAGATGATAAAACATGGGATATAGAAAATATATGATAGAAGATAGAGAATAGAATATAGACAAAAGAACTTCGTAATTTCCAATTTCATATCAAATAATTTATCCCATTTCCAATAGTACATCAAGGTCAACCCCTAAAGGCATGACAGGCTGAAGGCAAATCGGGATGAATGACTCACAAACGCGGCGATATGTTTGGAATTCCCCTCTTGTAGCCAAAAATTCAGGAACTCTGCGCTGAAGTGTTACCCGATACCCTCAGAATCTGAAGCAGTTCAGGTAGGGCTCTAGAAGAAGCCTCGTGTATGTGCGGGTTGCTTGTCAGAGAGCTGGATCTGCGCCAATAAACCCTTGGGGTGTCAATGTTGGCTTAAAAATGCAAGTGCAAACAATTGAGGCCTCTATGCTCAAGCTTTGAGCAGCTCTTTATCACAGTTTGCTGATATGCGGGCTTGGTGCAATGTGCTGAGGAAAAAAGTAGAAAAGTATATATAACTTAAATTAGTCAGTCAGTCAGTCAGTTAGTTAGTTAGTTAGTTAGTTAGTTAGTTAGTTAGTTAGTTAGTTAGTTAGTTAGTTAGTTAGTTAGTTAGTTAGTTAGTTAGTTAGTTAGTTAGTTAGTTAGTTAGTTAGTTAGTTAGTTAGTTAGTTAGTTAGTTAGTTAGTTAGTTAGTTAGTTAGTTAGTCAGTTTGTTTATTTGTTTGTTTGTTTGTTGTTGATTAATAATGATCAAGAACTCCACAAGAAACTAAAAAAGATTGCCTGCTCTTGAAATGCGTTAAAAATCTTTTTGGATTCTATTTTTTCACATTTACGTGACTTTTGAGCGAAAACTTTGTTAAGTTTTTTATTTCATAGAATCTTCGCACTAGCTGCTATAAGAACTCAGTTTTTTAGTAATGAAGCTCATGCAGGATGATTTAAAAGTGCATAAAATTTCTGGAACGGTGGCTGAGCTGCACTCGGAGATGATATGCAACGTCAAACCTTCTCCATCGCTTCCGATATCTATCGATTAAGACTGATCCGGGTGACTTTCTGAGTTGTCTATGGCCTAAAGGCGTCACTCCTTCCTTATCGCTTCCGATATCTGTACTGATCCGGGTGACTTTCTGAGTTGTCTATGGCCAAAAGGCGTCACTCCTTCCTTATCGCTTCCGATATCTGTACTGATCCGGGTGACTTTCTGAGTTGTCTATGGCCTAAAGGCTTCACTCACTCCTTATCGCTTCCGATATCTGTACTGATCCGGGTGACTTTCTGAGTTGTCTATGGCCTAAAGGCTTCACTCACTCCTTATCGCTTCCGATATCTGTACTGATCCGGGTGACTTTCTGAGTTGTCTATGGCCTAAAGGCGTCACTCCTTCCTTATCGCTTCCGATATCTGTACTGATCCGGGTGACTTTCTGAGTTGTCTATGGCCAAAAGGCGTCACTCCTTCCTTATCGCTTCCGATATCTGTACTGATCCGGGTGACTTTCTGAGTTGTCTATGGCCTAAAGGCTTCACTCACTCCTTATCGCTTCCGATATCTGTACTGATCCGGGTGACTTTCTGAGTTGTCTATGGCCTAAAGGCTTCACTCACTCCTTATCGCTTCCGATATCTGTACTGATCCGGGTGACTTTCTGAGTTGTCTATGGCCAAAAGGCGTCACTCCTTCCTTATCGCTTCCGATATCTGTACTGATCCGGGTGACTTTCTGAGTTGTCTATGGCCTAAAGGCTTCACTCCCTCCTTATCGCTTCTAATGTCTGTACTGATCCGGGTGACTTTCTGAGTTGTCTATGGCCTAAAGGCGTCACTCCTTCCTTATCGCTTCCGATATCTGTACTGATCCGGGTGACTTTCTGAGTTGTCTATGGCCTAAAGGCTTCACTCCCTCCTTATCGCTTCTAATGTCTGTACTGATCCGGGTGACTTTCTGAGTTGTCTATGGCCTAAAGGCGTCACTCCTTCCTTATCGCTTCCGATATCTGTACTGATCCGGGTGACTTTCTGAGTTGTCTATGGCCTAAAGGCTTCACTCCCTCCTTATCGCTTCTAATATCTGTACTGATCCGGGTAACTTTCTGAGTTGTCTATGGCCAAAAGGCTGCCGAGGGTGCAGGCTGCATTTTAGAAGAGGGAGATAATCCTAACTGCTTAACTCTTATCAAAATCGCCTCGTACCTGAACACCCACAGAAGGCAGTTCGCAACATCGCAGCCAAGCAACAGGAGTCCGAGGGTGCCGGCACAGCTGGGGCCCTGGCCGCTGACCTGGCCGAGCCCGAAGACCGCGTAGGCTGGCCGCGGATTCAACAGTCAATGAATCCGGGAGGAGGTCGAAAAAGAGCATGGAAACGGCGTCGCAACGACTTCCGCTGCGTCCTGCACCCCATTAGCTGCTATGGGTAGAGGAGGCAGGTTGTGCTGCGCCTCAAGTCTCTGTCTGACTCTGAACATCCTTCTTCCTTCTCCACTTTCCTCCCCAAAGCATGCCGGAACTCGATGGGAAAAGTTGCTAATTGGCTTCTCAGCGATCTCAAATTGTAGTAGCAAAAATTAATGGACTCGAACAAGCTGCCCTTCTCCTTGCTCTCCTAAGGCATTGTTGAATATAATTTTCTGTTTTTGACATTGAAACGTACTCTGTTGATCTTTTAGCTGCACGAACCCTCTCGAACTGTGACTCTGAATGCTAACATCTTCAGGTCAAAATAAAACTTTATCATTCTTCGGATTTCAACCAGATTGGTGGAGACTGTTGAGTTGCCACCCTGACTGCGAATTTAAACTGATTTGTGCTCTGAGGCAACGATTTGCTCCTTCCATACTGAATGATTTTGGGGGCGGAAGTAATGAAGGTCAGGGGCGGATATTGGGGCGGAACTGAGGGAGGTTAGGGGCGGATATTGGGGCGGAACTGAGGGAGGATAGGGGCGGATATTGGGGCGGAACTGAGGGAGATAGATAGATAGATAGATGTATAGGTAGATAGATAGATAGATAGATAGATAGATAGATAGATAGACAGATAGATAGATAGATAGATGGATAGATAGATGGATAGATAGATATATAGATAGATGGATAGATAGATGGATAGATAGATATATAGATAGATAGATAGATGGATGGATAGATAGATAGATAGATAGATAGATAGATAGATAGATAGATAGATAGATAGATAGATAGATGGATAGATAGATAGATAGATAGATAGATGGATGGATAGATTAGATAGATAGATAGATAGATAGATAGATAGATAGATAGATAGATAGATAGATAGATAGATAGATAGATAGATAGATAGATAGATAGATAGATAGATAGATCTAGATAGGTGCGCAGTTTCCGGCAGACAAAGTGTCAAATGCACTGCCGCATGCCATCGAGCCAGGTAAATCTGGGCCTATGAAATAATCCCCCTCGCCACGCAGGCCCCTGGAGCCCCCTTCTCTCTCTGGCGCTCTGATAAAAGCAGCGGCTGTGACGCAGCCGACAGCCAAATATGGAAAAGTTGCACCCGCGCACTCTCCATCTCGTGCTTCAATTCGGGCAAAAGAATCCCAACCCCCCTGCCCGGTATCCGACCGCGCCTGGAGGGAGTTGCTCAGTGCTTTGTGAAAGAATGCTATTAACCGGCTCTAGGAGCGAGCTATCACGCTCCCGCCTTTATCAATTCTATCAAGAATTATCAATTTGTCTGAAACCACCGAGTAATTGCCGAACTTGCGGACTGAGTTCGCGTCTTTGGGACGCTTTTTCCATCATTAATTTCTTTTAAAAGCCCACTTTAATTCCGCTTTTGGATAGCACGTCTCGGCTTGAAGACGTCAAATTCAGAACAGGAGATGCTGAATTCAGAACAAGAGGCACCGAATTCAGAACAAGAGGCACCGAATTCGGAACAAGAGGCACCGAATTCAGAACAAGAGGCACCGAATTCAGAACAAGAGGCACCGAATTCGGAACAAGAGGCACCGAATTCAGAACAAGAGGCACCGAATTCAGAACAAGAGGCACCGAATTCAGAACAAGAGGCACCGAATTCAGAACAAGAGGCACCGAATTCAGAACAAGAGGCACCGAATTCGGAACAAGAGGCACCGAATTCAGAACAAGAGGCACCGAATTCAGAACAAGAGGCACCGAATTCAGAACAAGAGGCACCGAATTCGGAACAAGAGGCACCGAATTCAGAACAAGAGGCACCGAATTCGGAACAAGAGGCACCGAATTCAGAACAAGAGGCACCGAATTCAGAACAAGAGGCACCGAATTCAGAACAAGAGGCACCGAATTCAGAACAAGAGGCACCGAATTCAGAACAAGAGGCACCGAATTCAGAACAAGAGGCACCGAATTCAGAACATTTTTCTAAATATTTTTCACAGCAATAATTGGTTTGAAGATTTTATTGCATTTAGTAATAGACAAAATCGCAAGCAATTATGCAATAAATATATCCATGTTTACAAACTAAAATTGAATTAAAGAAATATAATCGATAGTGTCTGTATAATCACATCATTGACTGTTCGTCAGTTTAACTAATCAAGGAAAAATAAAAAAATATATGTTATTTATTTTTAATCTTCAATATATATTTTAAGAAATAACTTCTTTATTGAAAAAAATTAGAAAGATTAAAACAAAAGACAAAAAATAGTCTATCAGTGATTCAATATTTTAAACTACATCTTGACCCCAATGCTACCTGACCCCAATGCTACCTGACCCCAATGCTACCTGACCCCAATACTACCTGACCCCAATACTACCTGACCCCAATGCTACCTGACCCCAATACTACCTGACCCCAATACTACCTGACCCCAATACTACCTGACCTCAATACTACCTGACCCCAATACTACCTGACCCCAATACTACCTGACCCCAATGCTACCTGACCCCAATACTACCTGACCCCAATACTACCTGACCCCAATACTACCTGACCTCAATACTACCTGACCCCAATACTACCTGACCCCAATACTACCCGACCCCCGCAGTGGCAGCAGGGGTCATTCGCTTATTCCCTCAGCGATGGCAGCAGTAGCGAGAACAGCAGGCGGTCCCTGGCCAGGTGGCGTCCAATCCGAATACCGGCGGCGTCCATGCCGTGCTTGGCCAGGCTCTCCATCCTGCAGTGCGCATCCCACAGCTCTGATGGCCGCATCGGGATGCTGCTGTCTGCATCACCGCTCGAGCTGGCTTCATCGTGGTTGCAAGAAGAAAATCGCACCCGAGCCTGAGACCGTTCTGTCTGTCTCACCTGCCGATCCAGGGCTGGCAGGCGGAACGGCGCAGACGTCGTTGAGTCGTCCGGCTCCGACTCGAAGACTTGAGCTGGTTGCCAGGTGGCCGAGTAGCTGGTAGCGTCGGGCTGTTGACTTCGATCGCTGTAGCTGAAAAAATAATATGAGTTCTCTGCTGACTACTGAGCTGAGTAGTGCGATTCGAACCAAACTGGAAAGTCAGCTCACTATCCGGAGGAACGATTGGACCAACGGGACGATTGATCAACTAGCCGAGGGCACCGATAGCTGCTGGCCGACTGGCGCGAGCGCTCAGCGATGGACTCGAGGTCCAGGCGCACAATCGGCGGCAAGTTCTGCACAAGTCGCTTCAGTCGAAAGTCGCCCATCTGACTGAAAGTTTAACCGCATACGCATAAAACTGAAAATAAGTTTCAAGTTATTCTGTTGCCAGAGAGAGGTTCAGTGAGAAATGTCTTACTCGAACACCGTCTCCTCTTTGGCCTCGAAAAATACCGGCCTCCTTTGATTTGGTCGTGGCATCGGTGGCGGAGTTGGCACGGGAGGGAGCCAGTGCTTCTGCAAATTACGTAAGCAATTGGCGTCAGTTTCTATTTTTAGAAACACGCATATAATCACTGAATGGCGTCAGTTTCTATTTTTAGAAACACGCAGATAATCACTGAATAGCGTCAGTTTCTATTTTTAGAAGCAAGCAGCCAATGATCGAATGGCGTCACTTTCGGATTGCACAATCCTATATATCAGTAGATATTTTCTAACGCACAAGTTTCTGCAGATTACCTCTTCGCTGTTTCCAGATTCCGAACCAATCGAGGTCTCTGGGGGCAGCATGAATCGAACTGTGGACGCAGCGTCAGCTTCCTCTGTCTCGTCGATCGATGCTTCGTCCCGCAGCAGCAGGCCTTGTAGAGCTTCGGGCTCCTCATCCTCGTCAGCACTGTTGGGTTTGCCATCGGCATCCAGGTCGCGCTGGCTCAAGCTGGTGGCAGCAGTCTGGCGTTCCTCCTCACTCAGGGCATTCAGCCTACGCTGCTCACGATTTCGGCTGTCGCCCGACTCTGAAGTCTCTGTAGATTCGACGCTCTCCGTGCCCATGCCTGAGTCGGAGTGGCCGCGATGGCGTCTCCGTCGAGGTCTGCGATGCTGACGGCTGGCGTCCTCGGCGAGGGTTGCCGAGAGAAGAGCGCCGGTCCAACGCTGCAAAGGTACTGAGCTGATGAAACTGGAACTGCTTACTGATAGTACGATGAGGAGGCAAAGAGGAAAAGTAGAGGGAATGATGCAGAGCAGTGCAGTAAATCAAAGGGTCGGAGGGAATGATGGTGCAGCGGCACATCAAAGGATCGGAGGGGATGATGGTGCAGCGGCACATCAAAGGATCGGAGGGGATGATGGTGCAGCGGCACATCAAAGGGTCGGATAGCCAAGCTGCTTTTCAACTTTCCCATTACCTTTCTGAGTTCGTCCGTCAAATCGTGCCCCATCCGCCGGAGCAAATCCAGCAGGTTGTCACCTTTGCACCGAACAGTGCTACTTCTGCTGCTGTTGTTATTGCTTCTTTCACCTCTTGAAGGTCCCAGCTTCCGGGCCTCATCGGCTAACTTCATCAGCTCGTCGATGAGTCTCTCTAGCTGGGAGATCAGCTCCGATACAAGTTGCAGCTCAAAGTCTTCGCGGAGGTTGAGCTGTCTGATTTGAAGAGAAAACTTAATGAATGTTTGGCATTAAAATTTGCAATTGTTAAACAAAGTCCTCACTGTTTAATGTCCAGCAGTCTTCGACACATCTCCCCATGCGACTCGAGACTGTTCGTAGACTCCGACATCATCTCAGTGAGAGCTCTGGCCACCGGCTCCGTCAGCAGCGGCACCTCCGGCTGGCGGAACCACGGCTCGGACACGATGGCCGAGAGCAGATCGGTCTGGTAGTCTGACTCTGTAGCAGACTTTCTGCTATCGTAAGACATTTCCTCAACCGTTTCTAGCTCCTGTAGTTCCGGCTCCTCTTCCGGTTCAGATTCCGTGTCTTCAGTTTCCAGTTCCACTTCCGGCTCAACCTCCGGTTCCACTTCCGGCTTAACCTCCGGTTCCACTTCCTGTTTCACTTCCAGCTCCACTTCTATTTCTCCTTTCGTTTCATTTTGCGATTGCACTTCAGAATTTGGTTCCGACTTCACTTCCGGTTCTTGATTCGATTGAATATCCGGCTCCCCGGGGAGGGGGTTAGCAAAGCTGGGCAAATCTTGCACCCCCTGGAGCGAGTCCAGCTCTGGCTGGCTTGTATCATCCTCGCTGCCATCGTAAAAGTCGGCGACATCGTCAGCCGTAACGATCACGACAGGAATTTGCGGAATCTTTGGAAGCGGCGGAGGCTGCGGGCGTGACGGCGGCGACGGCAGCGATGGTGGCAGCGGCTTCTCCGCTGACGATGAAGAAGCAGATGCCCGTCGTTGAAGAGGCGGTGATGCAGGCGGATGAGGAGGCGGCGGTGGCGGCGGCGGCGGTGGTGGCGGCGGCGGTGGCTTCAGCACCGGCGGCGCTCGCCTTCCAACTGCCTGTCGATTCTGCTTTTGCGTCCGTTTTGCCTCCGGCTTCTGTGCAGGCGGCGCGGCTGAGCTGGACGGTTGAGCTGGAGGCGGCGGAGGAGGCGGAGGCGGCTGCGGAGGAGTCGGCGGTGGAGGCTGCGTTGCCAGCGGAGGCGGCGGAGACGGCGGTAGTTGAGGAGGAGGCGGTCGGTCTTCCTGCTGCAGTGGTGGCTTCGGCGGCTGCACCTGCTGCTGCCGCTTCTGCCTGAGCAGCCGGAGCTGCTGCTGGCTTGGCAGCGGTGGAAGCCGCTCGACACCCCCGGCCGCCCCCGCATTGATTGCTCGCTTCCGTTTTGAAGTTGCCGGCTGCTGAGCTGGAGGCTCCAAGCTCGTCGCAGGCTGAAGGCTTGCCGAGGCGGATGTGGAAGGCGTCTCCACCGTCCTCCTGGGCTCTTCCGGTAGCTCGGCGAGCTGTTTGACTTCGCTGACTTCCGAAGTGTCGCTGCTCGACTCCGGTACATCATCAAACTGCTGTTGGCTGCCGCTGTCATCATCTGCCCAGGTGTCCCAGCGGGTTGTAACGTTGAGGTAGGACGCCTCGTCCACTGACATCTCAGCGGCACCCTCAGCTGCGGGCTCCGGGATCGGCTCTGCTCGCGCGAATCGGCGCCGAAGGCGCAGCGGCTGTTTTGAGGGATAAAAATTCGACATGAGGCCGGGTCTGATCACCTAGCTTAGCACCGGGGTCTGATCACTTAGCTTAGCACCGGGGTCTGATCACCTAGCTTAGCACCGGGGTCTGATCACCTAGCTTAGCACCGGCAGTAAATCCACGAGTCTGGCGCCAACAAAATTATCATTTCTGGAGCCAAAATCATCTATTCTGCTACCGAAATTATCTAGTCTGGCGCCAAAATCAACTGATCCGGCGCCAAAATCATCTAATCTGGAGCCAAAATCATTTAGTCTGGCACCAACCAAAATCATCAAGTCAGGTGCCAAAATCATCAATTCTGGTGCCAAAATCATCTAGTCTGGAGCCAAAATCATCTAGTCTGGAGCCAAAATCATTTAGTCTGGCACCAACCAAAATCATCAAGTCAGGTGCCAAAATCATCTAGTCTGGAGTCAAAATCATCTAGTCTGGAGCCAAAATCATCTAGTCTGGAGTCAAAATCATCTAGTCTGGAGTCAAAATCATCTAGTCTGGTGCCAAAATCATCTAGTCTGGAGTCAAAATCATCTAGTCTGGAGCCAAAATCATCTAGTCTGGAGCCAAAATCATCTAGTCTGGAGTCAAAATCATCTAGTCTGGTGCCAAAATCATCTAGTCTGGTGCCAAAATCATCTAGTCTGGTGCCAAAATCATCTAGTCTGGAGTCAAAATCATCTAGTCTGGAGTCAAAATCATCCAGTCTGGAGTCAAAATCATCTAGTCTGGAGTCAAAATCATTTAGTCTGGCACCAACCAAAATCATCTAGTCTGGAGTCAAAATCATCTATTCTGGCACCAACCAGAATCATCCAGTCTGGCGTGAAAATCATCTAGACTTGTGCCATCCAAAATCACCAAACGGAAAATCTAAATATGTCCTAAGAAATTCTAGGAAATGAGACTCAAGAAGTCAATAGCAAACCGAACTAAAAAGACCAGAGTTTACAATAGCAGTTTTTCCACTGGAGCCCAACACCCTAAAAGAGAAGCTCTTTCTTGATCAAAGTCGACTTACATTTTTTTTTGACTTTCTACAGCAATTTCCTGAAAGCTCGAACGCAATATTTATCAGATGATAAGTTATGGCTTGTCTGCTCAGGTGTTTACTTACCTTTTTTAGCTTAGCAGGCACACTGCTGATAGCAGCTTTCGGCTCCGAAGGCTCAAATAGTTGACGTATGACAGAGTTCGGAATTTGGCCTGGCGCGTGCGGGTTGTAAATCAAAAATATTGTATATTGAGCTATTGACGACTAAAAACTGCAATTTGTCAGGAGTAGGTCATTGCGAGTAGCCAGAATTTCTGTCAGGAGTAGGTCATAGTGATTAGCAAGAATTATTTGCCAGGAGTAGGTCATAGTGAGTAGCCAGAATATCTGTCAGGAGTAGGTCATAGTTTGTAGCAAGAATGTGTGTCAGGAGTAGTTCATAGTGAGTAGATAAGTGTGTCAAGAGTAGGTCATATTGAGTAGATAAGTGTGTCAGGAATAGCTCATTGTGAGTAGATAAGTGTGTCAGGAGTAGGTCATAGTGAGTATCAAGAATGTGTCAGGAGTAGGTCATAGTGAGTAGCCAGAATATCTGTCAGGAGTAGGTCATAGTGGGTAGCAATAATGTGTCAGAAGTGGATCATAGTGAGTAGATAAATGTGTCAGGAGTAGGTCATATTGAGTAGATAAGTGTGTCAGGAATAGGTCATGGTGAGTAGATAAGTTTTTCAGGAGTAGGTCATAGTGAGCAGCAAGAATGTGTGTCAGGAGTAGGTCATAGTGAGTAGCAAGAATGTGTGTCAGGAGTAGGTCATAGTGAGTAGCAAGAATGTGTGTCAGTAGTAGGTCATAGTGAGTAGCAAGAATGTGTGTCAGTAGTAGGTCATAGTGAGTAGCAAGAATGTGTGTCAGGAGTAGGTCATAGTGAGTAGATAAGTGTGTCAGGAGTATGTCATAGTGATTAAATAAGTGTGTCAGGAGCAGGTCATAGTGAGTAGATAAGTGTGTCAGGAGTGGGTCATAGTGAGTACCTAAGTGTGTGTGGAGTAAGGTCATAGTGACCAGCTAGAATATGTTTTAGCCTAGGGTCATGGTAAGTAGCTTGAAAGCGTCAGCAGGGGCTTATAATGAGTAGCCTAACTGCTAAACTCTGCCAGCAATTAGCAAGTGTCAAACCCATGCAGTCTGACTCACCATCCGGAGCAATTGGAAAACGCCGGCTCGACCTCCCCGCCTTGAACAGGTCGAACATCCAGCACCGGCTGCCATCAGCCGGTCGACCAGGTGGAAAACCGGTAAAGCGGTCACCGGGATCTCTAATCTGCTGCTGCTGCTCTGGCATTGTGTAAATTTTTGTTTTAGATTGATAGATAGGGCAGCGTTTTCTTAGAAGCAGTCAGACAGACAGGGACAAATCGAGTCCTTATTCTCTCGGGTTCATGCCGCATATATAGGTGTACTGATGCATGTCCAGTGCTTAGGAAATTACGATACCTTATCAACGTCCCACCCGCTCCCTCTCTCTCTCTCTCTGTTGCTAGGAGCAACTGAAACAAAGTTGCCAGATTGCAAAATGGATCGCTGAGTGGTTATGAGCTGTTAACAGGTGCGGCAGACAGGGCGAGGCAGAGAGGGACAGAGAGAGGGGAGGGTGGAGTGGAGAGATTTGGTCCTTCGGGGTTTCGGAGCGCTCGAACATTGCTATTGCAGGCAGTCGGCGCAAAATTAGTTTTTTTTCGGCCCCGGTTATCGGGAAAAGTGAAAAAACCAACTGGCGCTGAGACACTCCGAGACTGGTACGCTCAGGGCTGCTTTTTTGACTCCGCCTGAGCTGCGATGTCTGTGACAGATTCTTTCACCGTTGCAACAGGAGCGCTATCAGCTGCTGCATTCCAACTGGTGGGCCCCTAATGGCACCCCTTACTGTGCCTCCAATGGGCCCCCAATGGAGCACCAACGGAGCCCCCAACGGTGCCCCCAAAGACGCCTCAAACGGAGCCCCCAACGGAGCCCCCAACGGCGCCCCGAACGACGCCTCAAACGGAGCCCCCAACGACGCCCCCAACGACGCCTCAAACGGAGCCCCCAACGGCGCCCCCAACGACGCCTCAAACGGAGCCCCCAACGGCGCCCCCAACGGCGCCCCGAACGACGCCTCAAACGGAGCCCCCAACGATGCCTCAAACGGAGCACCCAACGGAGCACCCAACGGAGCACCCAACGGAGCACCCAACGGAGCACCCAACGGAGCACCCAACGGAGCACCCAACGGAGCACCCAACGGAGCCCCAACTAAGCGACCCAATGGAGCACCCAACGGAGCCCCCAATGGCGCCCCCAACGACGCCCCAATGGCACCCCAACGACACACCCCCAACGGCACCCCCAAACGGTGCACCCAACGGTGCCCCCAACGGCGCCCCCAACGGAGCCTCCAATGGCACCCCACAACGGCGCCCCAGGCTCTCAAATCTGAAACCATGACCCTCACAGCTTAGACCTACATCAAGTAGAAAAAGAAGCCTTGATCCGTAACTGATTGAGTAGCAAGTTGCGACTATTCTTAACCAAATTTATTCTGACTAGAGTTGAACAGAAATTGGCTTATTACACTCGCCTATAGCAAGAATACTCAGTGCTAACGATGTGGCTTCACAGTTCCATTAATCCTGGCCCATGCCGAGAAAGAGTCAAGTTACCCAGCTAATTATTGTGTAACTGCGCACATGATAGAATGCACAGGACTGCGTGTACACTGCCCAGAGCTATTTAGTGAAAGCTTGTTAATAACTGCTTGATTGACAGTTACAAGTGGGCAGTTGAACCAAGTTGAAACTAGATTGAGAATTTGCACTGCTGAAAACTGATGGTGAAATTTGGTGTTAATTACTACCTGCATTCAAGGACTGATGAACTTGCCAATAGAGTCACGCCCATGCGAAATAGCGCCACTTCCACACAGCGTCACTTCCACACAGCGTCACTTCCAACTACCGCCACTTCCAACTAGCGCCACTTCCAACTAGCGCCACTTCCAACTAGCGCCACTTCCAACTAGCGCCACTTCCACAAAGCGCCACTTCCAACTAGCGCCACTTCCAACTAGCGCCACTTTTACACAGCGTCACTTCCAACTACCGCCACTTCCAACTAGCGCCACTTCCAACTAGCGCCACTTCCAACTAGCGCCACTTCCAACTAGCACCACTTCCAACTAGCGCCACTTCCACAAAGCGCCACTTCCAACTAGCGCCACTTCCAAATAGCGCCACTTCCAACTAGCGCCACTTCCAAATAGCGCCACTTCCAACTAGCGCCACTTCCAAATAGTGTCACTTCCACACAGAGCCACTTCCAAATAGCCTCAATTTCAAATAGCGCCACTTTCAACTAGCGCCACTTCCAGCTAGTGTCAGTTCCAACTGGCGCCACTTCCAAATAGAGCCGCTCCCAACTACAGCGCTACGTCTACCCCTAACAACCATCGGCCATGAGCAGAATTTCTTTTCCGAACCTTCTCCAACGAGCAGCCACAGGGAATGAGATCGCAGCCTCCCAGCATCCAGGGCTGACATCTGCAGCTGCGCATGCGGCCACAAATTGAGTGATGGAGCGGCAGGCAGCTTCGGGGAGGCAACACCGGGATGGAAGCAATGATAAAGTAGGCTTGGGATTAGGAAGAGCATGTGATAGACTGGCGAGCAGGCATTAAGGGATTTTATATTTTAACTCAGTTGCAATTCGGATCTACTGCAAAGCTCTTTTTCTTTCGGGGGAATTTTACACCACCCACTGCGAGCTGTTACGCAATCGCGATAATTCGGAGTGGAACTGCATTTTGATTTGCGCAGCTGAGAGACAGATGATTTAATAAATTTTAGTAACTATCAGAATATTATCCGGGTCTTTCATTTACCCTTCACAGCCCTTATCTACACCTCACAACTCTCATCTACACCTCACAAACCCTTATCTACACCTCACAACCCTTATCTACACCTCACAACTCTCATCTACACCTCACAAACCCTCATCTACACCTCACAAACCCTTATCTACACCTCACAAACCCTCATCTACACCTCACAAACCCTCATCTACACCTCACAAACCCTTATCTACACCTCACAAACCCTTATCTACACCTCAAAACCCTTATCTACACCTCACAACTCTCATCTACACCTCACAAACCCTCATCTACACCTCACAAACCCTTATCTACACCTCACAAACCCTTATCTACACCTCACAAACCCTTATCTACACCTCACAAACCCTTATCTACACCTCACAAACCCTTATCTACACCTCATAAACCCTTATCTACACCTCACAACCCTTATCTACACCTCACAACCCTTATCTACACCTCACAACTCTCATCTACACCTCACAAACCCTTATCTACACCTCACAACCCTTATCTACACCTCACAAACCCTTATCTACACCTCACAAACCCTTATCTACACCTCACAAACCCTTATCTACACCTCATAAACCCTTATCTACACCTCACAACCCTTATCTACACCTCACAACCCTTATCTACACCTCACAACTCTCATCTACACCTCACAAACCCTTATCTACACCTCACAACCCTTATCTACACCTCACAAACCCTTATCTACACGTCACAACATGCATTCAACTCAACGATTTCCTAGCAGAGGAAAATCGGTCAACCTCACATTATTGCATTTCCATCATTATTCAAATCAACTACTTGCTTTCTGTTAAAAATGAAATTCCCTAACCATCGACTGTCAGAGTAAATATTGATGAAGGAAACTCGGCAAGCTGGTGAACTATGATTGCTGCAAGTTTGTTTCACTTCCGATTGTAAAATCCATCAGAAATCAGGCGTTCGATAATAAATGGCTGCTTTAACCCTGGACTGTGATAAAAACATTTTTTTAAATCTCCTAAATCCGGAACAGCGATGTTTTAACAGAGTGGGTCAGATGTACATTCCGGTTAAATCATGCTTTTATTGCCCACCTACCTCACGCTGCTACAATAACCACTCTAAGATAAACGCAATAATAAAACAATTAACTAGTTAACAGTTTAAATTACGGCAGGGTAATAAAATGCTAAATCAAGCAGGCTAAAGACTGCACGGTAAAGTTATTAATGCACGTACGATAGGTGTGTTAAGCTACTGCCAGCCGAGGGCCTCTCCAGTTCGCGTGTTTATAGTTTGAGGGCAGTCAGTCGAGTCAGCTGCGCACACGGGCCGGGCCGGGCGGGAAGAGGAGGTGGGCGCTGCACCCTCCCCCTTCGCATGTCCTTCGCGCTCCTCTCCGTCTCTCTCGCACTGTCGTGTCCTCTCTCCCCGGGCCCTCCCTGTCTAACCCAGCGCTAACCCGACCGCGGTGTCAAGAGGAGAAGGGAGAGAAACAGGGGAGAGGACAGAGGGGGAGAGAGGAGCGGGAAACCAGGGCAGAGGGAAAGGCCATTTCCAAGGCAAGATAAAACTGAATGACGCACTTCGTTCAAGCTCCAGTTTTGGCCAGACAAGCCTTCCTTCCTGGGACCAAGGCTTAATCGCTTCCCTATAGCTGGAATCCGCCCCAGCCCCCTTCCTCATCTTACTTGCCCTGTCGCTCCGGAGCCACTACACAGCCAAAAGGTCTCCGGGTTCAGGGGCGGTGCAGGAGGCTGAATCTCCCGACTAGCAAGCTTAGCCCAGCCACCCAGGAGATCAGGAAAGGTGTCATCTTCTACCCGAGGTCGTGTCGCGATGAAGGACAAGAAGAGGACGGCCTCCCAGCCGCAGCCGCGGCGGGGGCCCCACCACCACAGTCTGCACCGGCAGCACCAGATGCAGCAGCAGCGCATGAGCCAGCAGTCTTCTCACAGATCCTTGGCGGCTTCGCTGAGCTGCTTCAACAAGGCTGGCAGCTCCGGCAGCTCCCGTGACGAAGACGAAGACGCGGCTCGGTTCACCGGGATGCAGGATGAGGAGGCCACGGCTCCCGGATCTCCCTGCGACTCGTGAGACTTCCTCTGAGATTTTTTGCTGGCTGAGATGTTGCTTCTCATGCTTCTCATGCTTCTCATGCTTCTCACTAATATCATGCTTCTCGTGATTCTCACTAATATCATGCTTCTCGTGATTCTCATGCTTCCCATGATTCTCATTCTACCCATGATCCTCATGCTTCCCATGATTCTCATGCTTCCCGTGATTCTAATGCTTCCCATGATTCTCACGCTTCTCATCATCCTCATGATTCCTGTGATTCTCATGCTTCCCGTCATTCTAATGCTTCCCGTGATTCTCATATCTCTCATGATCCTCATGATTCCCATGATTCTCATGCTTCCCGTGATTCTCATATTTCTCATGATCCTCATGATTCCCATGATTCTCATGCTTCCCGTGATTCTCATGCCTCCCAGGATCCTCAAGCTTCCCATGATTCTCATGCTTCCCGTGATTCTCATGCTTCCCGTGATTCTCATGCTTCCCGTGATTCTCATATTTCTCATGATCCTCATGATTCCCATGATTCTCATGCTTCCCGTGATTCTCATGCCTCCCAGGATCCTCATGATTCCTGTGATTCTCATGCTTCCCGTGATTCTCATGCTTCCCGTGATTCTCATGCTTCCCGTGATTCTCATATTTCTCATGATCCTCATGATTCCTGTGATTCTCATGCTTCCCGTGATTCTCATGCTTCCCTGATTCTCAAGCTTCCCATGATTCTCAAGCTTCCCTGATTCTCAAGCTTCCCTGATTCTCAAGCTTCCCATGATTCTCATGCTTCCTTGATTCTTAAGCTTTCCTGATTCTCATGCTTCCCGTGATTCTCATGCTTCCCGTGATTCTCATGCTTCACACCATTGTCTCTCTCGATTCTATTCGATTCTTCCTGTGATCCATTCTGGCCTGTATTTATCCTAACCAACACAAACTCCCTACCCATAAAAGTAAGGCACTCCTTTTCATTGTCAGCATATAAACCTGTCCAACATCCCAGTCACAAAGCAAGAAGCGTCAAGAGTTGAGATATTTCTGCATGCAGTGAGGCAGCGAGACCAGCTGTACACGCAGAGTACGCGAACTCAAAACTTGGCTTGTTTGAAAAAAAAACGGGAAAAGCTTTTTGCTAGGCAGGCAATCTCATTCATAGATTCCATTCCGCACCGTATCCCACACGCTTCAGATTATCCCTGAGCCGAAAACAGTCCCCAACAGCCAAGCAGGTTTTTTCGGCTTCTTTTTCTGTCCGTTGCTGGGCGAAAATCGATCCCCCTCCATGGCAAAAATAAAGAGCCAGTTGACAGCTCGCTTTAGAGCAGCCGTGTCCCCCCACACCTAATTGAATCTTGCCTGCTGGCCTGCCGCCACAACCAGTGAAAATCAGTGGGCATCCCACCTGCCTTCTTCACTTCACCTTCACCTTGTTTACTCACCTCATTTCCTTTTCCTTTGTGTTCTTTTCTATTTTATACTTCTTACCCTCCCTTCCTCTTCTCTTCCCCTCTCCCTTCCTGATCTCTACCTACATCTCTTTCTCTCTCCCTTCCTCTTCTTTCGTCTCTCCCTTCCTCTCTCCCTTCCTCTCTCCTTTCCTCTCTCCCTCTCTCCCTTCCTCTTTCCCTCTCTCTCTTCCTCTCTCCTTTCGTCTCTCCCTTCCTCTCTCCCATCCTCTCTCCTTTCGTCTCTCCCTTTCTCTCTCCCTTCCTCTCTCCCTTCCTCTCTCCCTTCCTCTCTCCCTTCCTCTCTCCCTTCCTCTCTCCCTTCCTATCTCCCTTCCTCTTTCCCTTCCTCTTTCACTTCCTCTCTCCCTTCCTTTCTCCCTTCCTCTCTCCCTTCCTCTCTCCCTTCCTCTCTCCCTTCCTCTCTCCCTTCCTCTCTCCTTTCGTCTCTCCCTTCCTCTCTCCCTTCCTCTCTCCCTTCCTCTCTCCCTTCCTCTCTCCTTTCGTCTCTCCCTTCGTCTCTCCCTTCCTCTCTCCCTTCCTCTCTCCTTTCGTCTCTCCCTTCCTCTCTCCCTTCCTCTCTCCTTTCGTCTCTCCCTTCCTCTCTCCCTTCCTCTCTCCCTTCCTCTCTCCTTTCGTCTCTCCCTTCCTCTCTCCCTTCCTCTCTCCCTTCCTCTCTCCCTTCCTCTCTCCCTTCCTCTCTCCTTTCGTCTCTCCCTTCCTCTCTCCCATCCTCTCTCCTTTCGTCTCTCCCTTTCTCTCTCCCTTCCTCTCTCCCTTCCTCTCTCCCTTCCTCTCTCCCTTCCTCTCTCCCTTCCTCTCTCCCTTCCTATCTCCCTTCCTCTTTCCCTTCCTCTTTCACTTCCTCTCTCCCTTCCTTTCTCCCTTCCTCTCTCCCTTCCTCTCTCCCTTCCTCTCTCCCTTCCTCTCTCCCTTCCTCTCTCCTTTCGTCTCTCCCTTCCTCTCTCCCTTCCTGATCTCTACCTACATCTCTTTCTCTCTCCCTTCCTCTTCTTTCGTCTCTCCCTTCCTCTCTCCCTTCCTCTCTCCTTTCCTCTCTCCCTCTCTCCCTTCCTCTCTCCCTTCCTCTTTCCCTCTCTCTCTTCCTCTCTCCTTTCGTCTCTCCCTTCCTCTCTCCCATCCTCTCTCCTTTCTCTCTCCCTTTCTCTCTCCCTTCCTCTCTCCCTTCCTCTCTCCCTTCCTCTCTCCCTTCCTCTCTCCCTTCCTCTCTCCCTTCCTATCTCCCTTCCTCTTTCCCTTCCTCTTTCACTTCCTCTCTCCCTTCCTTTCTCCCTTCCTCTCTCCCTTCCTCTCTCCTTTCGTCTCTCCCTTCCTCTCTCCCATCCTCTCTCCTTTCGTCTCTCCCTTTCTCTCTCCCTTCCTCTCTCCCTTCCTCTCTCCCTTCCTCTCTCCCTTCCTCTCTCCCTTCCTCTCTCCCTTCCTCTCTCCTTTCGTCTCTCCCTTCCTCTTTCCCTTCCTCTTTCACTTCCTCTCTCCCTTCCTTTCTCCCTTCCTCTCTCCCTTCCTCTCTCCCTTCCTCTCTCCCTTCCTCTCTCCCTTCCTCTCTCCTTTCGTCTCTCCCTTCCTCTCTCCCTTCCTCTCTCCCTTCCTCTCTCCCTTCCTCTCTCCTTTCGTCTCTCCCTTCCTCTCTCCCTTCCTCTCTCCTTTCGTCTCTCCCTTCCTCTCTCCCTTCCTCTCTCCCTTCCTCTCTCCTTTCGTCTCTCCCTTCCTCTCTCCCTTCCTCTCTCCCTTCCTCTCTCCCTTCCTCTCTCCCTTCCTCTCTCCTTTCGTCTCTCCCTTCCTCTCTCCCATCCTCTCTCCTTTCGTCTCTCCCTTTCTCTCTCCCTTCCTCTCTCCCTTCCTCTCTCCCTTCCTCTCTCCCTTCCTCTCTCCCTTCCTCTCTCCCTTCCTATCTCCCTTCCTCTTTCCCTTCCTCTTTCACTTCCTCTCTCCCTTCCTTTCTCCCTTCCTCTCTCCCTTCCTCTCTCCCTTCCTCTCTCCCTTCCTCTCTCCCTTCCTCTCTCCTTTCGTCTCTCCCTTTCTCTCTCCCTTCCTCTCTCCCTTCCTCTCTCCCTTCCTCTCTCCCTTCCTCTCTCCCTTCCTCTCTCCCTTCCTATCTCCCTTCCTCTTTCCCTTCCTCTTTCACTTCCTCTCTCCCTTCCTTTCTCCCTTCCTCTCTCCCTTCCTCTCTCCTTTCGTCTCTCCCTTCCTCTCTCCCATCCTCTCTCCTTTCGTCTCTCCCTTTCTCTCTCCCTTCCTCTCTCCCTTCCTCTCTCCCTTCCTCTCTCCCTTCCTCTCTCCCTTCCTCTCTCCCTTCCTCTCTCCCTTCCTCTCTCCCTTCCTCTCTCCTTTCGTCTCTCCCTTCCTCTCTCCCTTCCTCTCTCCCTTCCTCTCTCCCTTCCTCTCTCCCTTCCTCTCTCCCTTCCTCTCTCCTTTCGTCTCTCCCTTCCTCTCTCCCTTCCTCTCTCCCTTCCTCTATCCTTTCGTCTCTCCCTTCCTCTCTCCCTTCCTCTCTCCCTTCCTCTCTCCCTTCCTCTCTCCCTTCCTCTCTCCTTTCGTCTCTCCCTTCCTCTCTCCCTTCCTCTCTCCTTTCGTCTCTCCCTTCCTCTCTCCCTTCCTCTCTCCCTTCCTCTCTCCCTTCCTCTCTCCCTTCCTCTCTCCTTTCGTCTCTCCCTTCCTCTCTCCCTTCCTCTCTCCTTTCGTCTCTCCCTTCCTCTCTCCCTTCCTCTCTCCCTTCCTCTCTCCCTTCCTCTCTCCCTTCCTCTCTCCCTTCCTCTCTCCCTTCCTATCTCCCTTCCTCTTTCCCTTCCTCTTTCACTTCCTCTCTCCCTTCCTTTCTCCCTTCCTCTCTCCCTTCCTCTCTCCCTTCCTCTCTCCTTTCGTCTCTCCCTTCCTCTCTCCCTTCCTCTCTCCCTTCCTCTCTCCTTTCGTCTCTCCCTTCCTCTCTCCCTTCCTCTCTCCCTTCCTCTCTCCCTTCCTCTCTCCCTTCCTCTCTCCTTTCGTCTCTCCCTTCCTCTCTCCCTTCCTCTCTCCTTTCCTCTCTCCCTTCCTCTCTCCTTTCGTCTCTCCCTTCCTCTCTCCCTTCCTCTCTCCCTTCCTCTCTCCCTTCCTCTCTCCTTTCGTCTCTCCCTTCCTCTCTCCCTTCCTCTCTCCCTTCCTCTCTCCCTTCCTCTCTCCCTTCCTCTCTCCCTTCCTCTCTCCTTTCGTCTCTCCCTTCCTCTCTCCCTTCCTCTCTCCCTTCCTCTCTCCTTTCGTCTCTCCCTTCCTCTCTCCCTTCCTCTCTCCCTTCCTCTCTCCCTTCCTCTCTCCCTTCCTCTCTCCCTTCCTCTCTCCTTTCGTCTCTCCCTTCCTCTCTCCCTTCCTCTCTCCCTTCCTCTCTCCTTTCGTCTCTCCCTTCCTTTCTCCCTTCCTCTCTCCTTTCGTCTCTCCCTTCCTCTCCCTTCCTCTCTCCCTTCCTCTCTCCTTTCGTCTCTCCCTTCCTCTCTCCCTTCCTCTCTCCTTTCGTCTCTCCCTTCCTCTCTCCCTTCCTCTCTCCCTTCCTCTCTCCTTTCGTCTCTCCCTTCCTTTCTCCCTTCCTATCTCCCTTCCTCTCTCCCTGACTCCCAAGCAATTGCATAATTTCTTTGCAGTCACGAGTCACTCCATATTGCATAATTTGACAACCCAATAAAAACTGAAGGAAATACTCGAGAAAGATTTCTAGTCCGCAAGAGGTACTTTGGATTCTCCCAACTAATCTTATCTTTCAAGTCTTGATTGACGGATTGAGCTCGTGAGCAGTAATAAAATTAAGCCGGTTCGCTCATTTTTACCTTACCAGTCTCAAAGACGGTTTTTAAATCATAACAAACCCACATCTGCAGTCAGAGGCATGCGGGACTCGGGACCATGAGTAGTCATGCACGAATTGATAATCTCCTTTTCTCCCACCCGCCCTCGCCAGCACCCGAGTCGGCTGCATGTCGCTCCGTCGGGACAAGCGGCAGTCCGTGATGACGGCATCAGCTGCGGCGACGGCGACGGCAGTTGCCTCAGGTCTGGAACCCAGTCACCTTGACGACGGCTGGTGCTACGCGCTGAGCTCGGAAGAGCACCTGATGCGTCTGGGGGACCAGCAAGTGCAGCAGCGAGCGTCTCTGTTGTACGGCGACGCTACGGCAACGCCGCGGCCACAAGCAGCTGAGGCGATGGCGGCAAATGGCAGCAGCGAACTGCCCTGCGGCAGGACGGAGCAGAGAGCGGTGAGCCCGAGCCGCCTGTCCTCCTATCTATCTATCTATCTATCTATCTATCTATCTATCTATCTATCTATCTATCTATCTATCTATCATCTATCTATCTATCTATCTATCTATCTATCTATCTATCTGTCTATCTATCTATCTATCCATCTATCTATCTATCTATCTATCTATCTATCTATCTATCTATCTATCTATCTATCTATCTATCTATCTATCTATCTATCTATCTATCTATCTATCTATCTATCTATCTATCTATCTATCTATCTATCTATCTATCTATCTATCTATCTATCTATCTATCTATCATCTGTCTGTCTATCTACCACCGTAAACTTGTTAGCGATGCTCTAAATGCACAAACTCTAAGTACTTTCAATGCACCCGGAACCACTCGGGCCTGATCTGAAATCTGATACACCCCCAGAACCCCCTGCATCAGGCCAGGCAGGCAAATCAGCACACGGCAAGTCTGGGAAAGCAGCGGCTAGCCGTGGAATTTGCCTTGGCAGCGCATGAAAATGCACTTAACATTCTCCCTCTTGCGCCCTCATTCACTCGGCTTAGTCTGGTTTGCAGAGGAGCAGCGGAACTCTGTGTGAGAAACCTGATGTCTAGTTTGGGCCTCGGTAGTGACAGACAGACAGGCAGACAGCAGGTACAAGCGATTTATCGGAAAGAAACTGCTTCGCGGAAAGCTTGCAGAAGGCGACTATGCAGGACCAGACTGCGGGCTCCATGGAGAGTTGCTTTTAACAGTCAGGGCAGCCGCCATTTCTCTCCCATACGCGTCGCTGTGTGTAAACTGTGCGAGGCAAAGTGCAGCAGGCAAAGAAGAACGAAAGTAGTTGCCACCCCGTTGGCGTCACTGGTGCGCGCACCAAAATTGGTCGACAACTCCTGCATGGACCGCAGGGCCCCGCCGCGCTGAGGGGTGAGGGATGATTGAGGATGTAGATGGGAACAGGAGGGAGAAGACCAGCAGTTCCTCTCCCTTCCCATCTCTCTGCTGCTGCCTCCCAGTCAGCCTGGCTTGTGAAACGACAATGTTTGGGGGGACAGCAGTGCGCGAACTCTTCCACTTTTCATCAATAGTTCCCGTTTTTTATGGTGGGGAGATGTTCTGTGCAGCAAAAATGCGTATTAGTCAGTCAGAGAGATACAGCTGTACTTTAGAAATTAGACAATTAAAATATCACCTTTTCAACCGTAAAGTCCCTTGTCGACGTGAAATTTCAACAACCAGAACCGGCCAGGTGTGTTAAATCAGTAATATCCTATGCAAACATTCGATAAAATTTAATTACTTGTTCGCGATGAGAAATTTCTTATGCCAGAGGGCACCTGCCAATAAAATACCTGCTTCCTTCCCCCAGGACCCCCATGTTTGTTCAAACCGACAGACAGTGTCAGTCAGAAAATCTCCCACCACTTGGTAAACAGATGGGAAGTTTGTTTTCCTGTTATCAGCAATTAGGTTTGCTTTGCTCGAGAGGGCGCGTGGGGGTTTTAATTATAAAGAAAGGATTGGTTGCACCCCGTTCTGAACAATTTAATCCCTTCAGTAGTGCGTCTAAAGGCTAACAGAATTGGCGTGGTTGGTGTACATTCATAGAAAAATTGGGAGTGGGGGTAAAGAGACTGATTGCAGTGAGTGTACATTCACAGAACAGTGTGGAGTGAGGTAGTTGAGACTGATTGCAGTGAGTGTACATTGACAGAATAGTGTGGAGTGAGGTAGTTGAGACTGATTGCAGTGAGTGTACATTCACAGAACAGTGTGGAGTGAGGTAGTTGAGACTGATTGCAGTGAGTGTACATTCACAGAACAGTGTGGAGTGAGGTAGTTGAGACTGATTGCAGTGAGTGTACATTCACAGAACAGTGTGGAGTGAGGTAGTTGAGACTGATTGCAGTGAGTGTACATTGACAGAACAGTGTGGTGTGGAGTGGGGTAAGAGACTGACGCAGTGAGTGTACATTGATAGAACAGTGTGGAGTGAGGTAGTTGAGACTGATTGCAGTGAGTGTACATTCACAGAACAGTGTGGAGTGGGGTAAGAGACTGACGCGGTGAGTGTACATTGATAGAACAGTGTGGAGTGAGGTAGTTGAGACTGATTGCAGTGAGTGTACATTCACAGAACAGTGTGGAGTGGGGTAAGAGACTGACGCAGTGAGTGTACATTGATAGAACAGTGTGGAGTGGGGTAAGAGACTGACGCGGTGAGTGTACGTTTGCAACATATTAAATCATAAAAGCGATAAGATAAGGGCAAGCTATAGATTTGTAACTTAGTAAACTGATCAAGCCCTTCAAACGAAAAAATAATTGATTTTTGTCTTCAGTTCACGCTGGATCGCAGCGGCACCAGTGGCTACGGATTCACTCTGGTCGGCTCGCAGCCGGTGCGGGTCGGCAAGGTGGACGCCGACTCATCAGCCGGCCGAGTTGGCATTCGCAGCGGCGACATCGTGGTCAGCGTCAATGGCGAGACTGTGCTCAGCTACAGCTGCGACCGGGTTGTGCACGCCATCAGGTGAGTTGGCAAGGAAGCATGGTGCGACTTCTAGATTTTGATTCTTCCCATTTGGCTTAATTTTTTTACTGACTGGGAGATACACGCGCAGACAGACAGAAAAACACTAAGACAGTCAGACAGACAGACAGTCAGACAGAGAGACAGACAGACAGACAGACAGACAGACAGACAGACAGACAGACAGACAGACAGACAGACAGACAGACAGATAGACAGACAGACAGACACACGGACACACAGACAGAGAGAAAAACAATAAGACAGACAGACAGACAGACAGACAGGCACTAAGACAGACAGACAGACAGACAGACAGACAGACAGACAGACAGACAGACAGACAGACAGGCACTAAGACAGACAGACAGACAGACAGACAGACAGACAGACAGACAGACAGACAGACAGACAGACAGAAAGACAGACAGAAGGACAGACAGACAGACAGACAGACAGACAGACAGGCAGACAGACAGGCAGACAGACAGACAGACAGGCAGACAGGCAGGCAGATAGGTACAAATACAGACAGACAGGCACTAAGACAGACAGATAGGTAGATAGAACAGTTGGTAGGCATTCGGAAAAGGCAGCTCTGAGAGATCAAGCAAGATGATCCCGAGCGAGCCGCTTGCATCAGAATGCTGGGGTGAGTCATACAAGGATCCGCTCCCACCCCAGCCCATGCGAGCAGACTCTACGAGCAACGCTTAGAAAACGAATGCGGGAAGAGAGGAAGAGACGGGGCGAGCTCTGCCGGCTTCTGTGGAGAATTTTTCGTGGAGAAGAGGATGAGGGGAGAATTACCGCGGGAAAGACGAGAAGACAGAGGGTGTCGTCGGATCCCAGAACTCAATTATAGGCATGGAGCTCCCTTTCAACTCGCCTCTTCCTTTCTCCCCGCCACCCAATTAGGGGAGAGTTCGTTGCCGGGTCAAAACGGGGCTGTGGATGACGACAGCTTGAGGCATTCCTGGGATTCGTACGCGTATTTACACACCCTAGCTCATCATACTATTTATTTCCCATGTTGCCGTGCCGGTAACCGGGCCATGCATGAGTCATGTGCGGACTGCACTCGACCGTCCGTGGCTGCACCAGGGACTTCTCTATATAGCATCTGGACTGGAAGCTCCCCACCCGCATATACCTTAGAGGGGCAAAAGCCCTTCCCAAAATAGCTTAGATCCTAGTTACATCGTATATTAGATAGCTGGCCATTATGCACTTATTGTTATATAAATCATGAGCCTAATAAAAATTCATTCAGAATGATTTAGATTTCTTTTTTTTAATAATTTCGATTATTAAAAATTTCGATTTTCGATTCGATTTCGATAAATTTCGATAACTTCGATGCTCTCAACTGAAGGTAGCTTTCGATGTCTAGACCATTCTTTGAAGCAACTTTGGCTGAAGCAGACCGAAGGGTTCGATCAGATGGAATACAGAGGACGTCCTGCTCCAGTATTGTCTTATAAGCCGAAGCGCTGGTGGAGTACAGAACATAAGCGAAGATCATGAGCTGCTGTGAATATCTCCTTCTGCAGCTCGGCTGCCTGCTGAGTTTCAGCTGCTCCAAAATGAAGCCAACAGTGCGATTCTCAACAAGATTCTCCGCTTCTTCCAGAAGATCTTGGGCCATGTCAAGCATACGGTTGGCCTTGCCTTCAGCTTTGGCACTGTCAGTGTCTACCTCCCAGTTCTTGACTTTGGACATTATGTTGACTAGTTGACTGAGAGTCGATACTTTCCCGTCCGAAAGTAAGTCTCTGAGTCGGGTTGGCTTTAGCAACACTCCATTGGCTCCAATAGTGATGCTGTGGTCCTTAGCCATGTAGATGTAGCATGAGACATGAAAGGAAGGCTCCATGTTCAGCGCGTAGATGCAGCTGGTCAGCAAGCATGATGGTAAGAAATCCTACCGGTTTTTCTTCCTCTCGATTCAGTTTTAGCTGCACTTCATCAAGGTAGTCGTCAACGATTGAGTCCGCATCTCGGAACTCATCAATTTGGCCTTGCAGTGCAGTATTTTCTCTCTCCAAGCGCTGAGTTGATGTTGCCGCAGTTGACCTCGGTTCCGCCTTGGCAGAAGAGAGATAAGAAGAGAGATAAGTCTATTCGGGAAGATAGACGGCACCGCCCCTGGCTTCAGACACCGCCTCGACAGTTGGTCCCGGCCCTTCTTGCGGTTCGCGTTGGTGTCCAGAGAGTTTTCCACGAAGTCTTGGGGTGGAAGTGCGCAGAGCAAATGGTTGAGCTCTTGGTAGGCTCGAAGTTCTGCCTTGGATTTGCTCGCTTCCATTGTTCAAGAAGGACTGCATTGTGCATAGGATAGCCATGAGAGCTCCTTGTCCGAGGAGGCTCAATTAGTGCAGCCGTGTGCTGAGCACGACTTAACCATTTTGTTGGAACACAATTGTCAGTGCTTGAAGCAACTGCAGCAGTATTGTGAAATTGATGATGCAGGCACTGAAGGCAAAATTTTCTTTTCCATTATTGTACAGTACAGCCAGCTCGTCAGTATATATAGAACGTGGGAGTGGGACTCCCACTCATCACCTCCACTCATGACTCAGTCCGAATAGCAGACTAGTTTTCAAGATAAACGTACATGTTAAAGATTCATTGTTGGGGGATAAAATTTACCCCATGAGCTCTTCCCTGCATGCCCCTGAACTTTGCTTCTTTTCTGTGTACAGTGTCTTTGTCATGTTTATGGCCAGCTTGACAGTTAAATTTTTCCTGTCTCTTTTCCTCCTTCTGGGTCTTTTCTTCTTTTGCCCCTGTGAGGTATAGAGATGGAAAAAAATTGCGAAGCTTCCAGTCCAGATGCTATATAGAGAAGTCCTTGGCTGCACCCTCTTCTCTGAATACGCCTTTCTCTCTCTCTCTCTTCCTCTTTGAGCATCTCTAAGTGTCCTCAGCTCGAGCCCGATATCTACTCTGGGGGGGGGGAATTTATGGACCAGGGGGTTCTGAGTCCCGTTAGAGAAAAGAATCCTCAGTAAGGGTCTGCAGATAGCTAGCGGCAATAGTCAAGCATGATCGACTTTATTCCAAAAACATTGGGCGCATTTTACAAACCGCATGGTTAATCAAGGACAAAGGGCTATTGTTGACCAACGGTATACCGTCGGTTGCGCCGAAGCAATAATTTGATGAAACTAATTGCGCTTCTTGGGAAACACACGTGGCGTTGCGCGGGGTCTGACAGACGCTTTTTCAGCTTCGGGCCTCAGTCGCAAGCCCCCGCCAAAAAAATCCCGCCCAATTGCAGGCTGTGCCCGTATCGTTTGGATATCGGCGTTCAACGCTGGCTCGAAGCGCCAATCGACGATGTCGGCAAGTTGCCAACGGAGCAGCCGCTTCAGCCACAGCCGCAGCCGCAGGCGCAGCCCAGCTCGCCAGCTCCGCTCCAGCTGATGTCGAAGCCTCAAACTCCGACACCGCCGCACCTGCAAAATTTGGCGGCTACCGAGTTCGGCTCGCTCTCGATTCGCCGACGCGTTCAGCACCGGCCGCAGCGCAGCGCCGTCTCCCAGGTGGCCTCGGTGACCGCCGCCGGTGGCGGCGGCGGCGTCGGCGGCGGAAGCTGCCGATCCCAGCTGCTGGAGGTTCGCGGCTTCGCCACCCCATCGCCGACAACTGTTGGCGCCGTGGCCACCCTGGGCCGGGCCCGTTCTGCCGTGGTGCTCGAGGAGCTGCGCTACCGACCTCAGCAGCAGTACCTGTACCAGTACCAGCTGCAGCACCAGCAGCAGTACCAGCTGCAGCAACAGCAGAGAGTGCTCAGCCCGCAGCCTCAGCAATACCGCCGAATGCAGCAGCAGCAGCAGCCGATGCCGCAGGGCCAGTCCACCATCAGCGATCCGGCCGACTGCTGCCAGCAACTCGGCCGTCAGCGCGCCGTTTCCCAGCTGGTGTTCCGCGAGGAGTCGTTCGCTCGCACCCTGACGGCCTGCCGCCGTCACTACCAGCGCAGACTGGCGCGTCGCCTCACCGAGGTCGAGATGCGGACGCTGTTCTTCAACCAGGACGCCTTGCTGGCGGCCAGCCGCACCGCCCTGCAGCAGATTCGGAGCGCCGGCTCCGCCGAGGTGGACAACATCGGCCAGATCTACCGGGCCAGGCTGTTCCAGCTGTGCGACGACTACCGAGAGTACGCGGAGAACCTCGCCGAGGCCGGCCTGCCGCTGCTCGAGCGGCTCCGGGCCACCATTCCGAGCCTCGTTGCCGACGCGCGACTGCCAGCCGACCAGTTCGAGGCCGTGGGTGACGAACTGGAGGACGAAGATGACGATGATGACGACGACGACGATCTGCAGCCGCCGCCACCGCCGCTCCGCACCTGCCTGCTCCGCCCGGTGTCGCACCTCTCCGGTCTGGCGCGCGACTTCAGCGCCATTCTGGCCTGCACCCCGACCGCGCACTATGACCACCTGTTCGCCGAGGACGTTCAGCAGAATCTTGAGCACTGCGTCTCGTTGATGCCGCAGATGCCACCGGAGTTGCCGCCGAATCTGGCGATGTCGCTGACGGCCTCCGGCGGGAACTCCGCCTTGGGAGCATCGAACCTACCGCCGCAATCGCCGGCCGCTCAGCAGCGACACCCGACAACGTCGCCGACTGCGCACAGTCTCGTAGCCTCATCGTCCGGAGTTTCCAGCGAGCAGTCGGGCGTCGCCGCTGCAACCGATCACCAGCATCACGCGCACCTTCTGCATCACCAGCAGCACCAGCTGCATCAGCACTCGCAGTCGGACGTCCTCGGCGGCAGCAGCGGCAATGACTTGACGGCCCTGCAGCAGCGCCTGATCTTCCCCGGTCACGTGCGGCCGTTTCACCTGCCCGCGCCGGGTCGCCGCCTCGCCCTGTCCGGCGAGCTGCTCTGGCACCCGACTCCGCAGCAGCAGCAGCAGAAGATCATGCTGCAGTCCCGCCGGGTCCACGCCGTTCTGCTCACCGACCTCCTGCTGCTCACCCAGCGCCGGCCCGGCGACGCCTGCCTGCTGGCCCTGGCGGAGCCGTGCCGCCTCTCCGGCTGCTGCCAGGCCGCCTTTGACTGTCCCGGGCGCCTCTTCCAGCTGGCCTTCTCGCCGCTGACTATGGCGGGCTCTTCGACTACGTCGACCGGTGCGTCGGGTGGCGGCGTTGGCGGCCTCGTGCTGCTGCTGGAGGCGCCCAGCTGCGAGGCCAAACAGCTGTGGCGGCTGTGCATCGCCCAGCTGCTCCTGGGAGGCATCGCCGCCTGCTGATGAAGGAGAGAGACTGGCTGAGTAGAAGGACGAACTGATTGGTTTGAGATTTATTAATTTTCATTTATCTTTGCCATACGCGGTGCAAGCAAGGACGACACTCAACTAGAAGGACGGGAAAAATTGTTTCTTGGAAAATTTTAGGAGGCCGGTTTTTCCGAAAAATACACAACGGAGATGGGAAGTTTTCATTTTTTCGGCGCAAAAATAGTTATTGCTTTTGATAGGAGGCAGACCTAATGTTCATCTTTTGATATGTTGTGCCTTTCTTTTAGCTCTATTGATATTCATGAAGCTTCTTGTTCAGAAAATTAGGATTCTATGTTTACTATCTAAACATCATAAAAATGCGTGGCACAGCTCGACTTTTTGGTTTTAGAAGTGGATTTGATCATCTCTGTTAGAAATATTGTTACAAACTCGGCAAAGAATGACAAAATAGATTTTAAAACCGTGCCACTTTAATGGTTCTTAGACACAGGACATCTACAAATGTAAGTGGAATAAAAATTATGAATAGAATCCTATTTTTCTGAACGAAAAGTGTCGGGAATATCAATGGAGCTATAACAAAAAGGCAAACATATAAAAAAGATCAGCACTGGGCCTGCCTCCTGTCCTTCAACTTAATAAGTCCTTGAGTGCAAGTGGGGAGCAGCGTCTACTTGTCTCACTTGACGCTCAGTTGAGAGTTAAAACTCGAAATTTCAAAAGCTCCCCAAATACTCTCGTATAAAGCAAGACCTGTGCGTACGCCGTTATATCCAGATTTTAATGATAATTTCACATATCATTTTGGACATTTTGGCATTGCTGTTCATTTCCATTCGCAACACATGTACAGTTTTGCAGCACCCGACGAGTCTTCATCACGAACCCATCATTTACTACCAAGGCCCTTCATTTTCATTGTGCAAATCGTTCACGCATTCGCAGGCTTGCTGTTTGTCTTTCAAGTTTGTTTGCGCGTATGGGGCTTGTGTTAACTTAATCCCGATTGCAACTACTCTGGACTCAGCGGATGAAGCTCAAGATCCTGCATGGGCACAGAGGAGAGCGGGTGAGCTGGCAGATGGGGAGATTGTGTCCCAACAAGGGAAGGAGAATTAAGGAGCTCAGAACAGATACTAGAGTGGGGCTTGTCCGAGATGAGGCGATGGGGAGGCTGAGGCTGAGCTAGTGCACTCCCAGAGACGGATACTCCGCTCTGCCAGGAAGTGGCAGTGGATTTTCTGGGAGATTAGAGTACGGGTGCGTCCTGAGGCCAAGTGTGAGCAGTTCTCAAAGCTTAGCGATAATGGTATGTACATTTCGTGAATACTAAAAAAGTGCCTATCCTGATTACGCCACTCTAGTGTGGTTAATTCTCTATTTTCGATATGACCCTAAGTCGCTTTGAACTATTATTCTGCAACAATCTCTTTTTAATTAGAAGTAAATCACATTTCTTGTACACAGAACGGTATGAGTTGTTAACCGATTGCAAAGTAGTACACAGAATTTCCATCAGTATGCACCAGATTAGATTTTACACAAACGGCTCCATTTAAATTTGTAAATTTCTCATTTTAACTCTAGCCTTTTTAGTCAGCTTTTCATGGTCTAATTATACTCTTGAATTATACTCAAGCTTATTTTCAAAAAGTTATTATTATCATTTTCAAGCACAAATGTTTGTAGAACCCTATATGTAGTTTTGCTGCATACGACACAGTAAGTAGCACATATTTGTTATATTTTAGCGCAGTCACAACCCCGAGCTCTGAACTGTTTTTTTTCACGGAAAGCAAATTTATTTTTCAAGCTATGTATATTTTCGAGTCCATGTCAATTCTATGTCAAAAGCTTTAACAATTATAAAGTCTTAATTCAAATATAACACTGTACACACTTTTAATTCTCTATTTCAAAAACTAATTTAATTTATATCTATATAGAGAGCATAAAATGAAAACAAATCCAAATGTTTAATGGTTTTGTTGAGCTTTTTAAAAGTGACACTGAAGAGAACAAAACATAAACTAACTTATGTTGAATATTCTTCGGATCGGGCTAACATACGAGTACATATGTACATATAATATAATCATATACATTTCCATATCAGTAGCTCGTATGTATACAAGTGTATTTCCGAAGAGTCATATAAAAATAACTATATGAGGTCACGCAAAAAAAGCATTGGAAAAACATCTACATCTGCATGTGGAATAAAAATATCAAAATTTTTAAACATAAAGCTACGCAAAAACAATAAGGTGTGCTTTTAATCAGCAAAAATAATAGTGCGCAAATAAAAGGTACGTACATGTTGAAAAAGTTTTCCGGTGTTTTCAAAATATTATTAAGATATAACAAATAATTTTACAACATATATTCGCTGCTTGCAAAACAAACCGAAGAGACAAGTTAAAAAAAGCTTTAAAATAAACTTTAAAAGCATGAAAATCAATGCTATTTTTGATTACCCTTTTTATGGCAAGAATCTGTGTGTAACTCGTTCGTCATTGGCTGAGCCATTAACTGGGGAGAGTAAGATTGAGCGCTGTTTGAGGTGGGTTGTTTATTGAGGTTGCCCGCTTTTTCGGCGTCCACCTTAACAGTTTCTCATAGTTTTTTATGGCAAACCCTTTCTTGTTTTTCCCATCGAAAATTCATTGTCTGACACCAGGGGCGGATCCAGAGGGGGGGGCCAAGGGGGCCATGGCCGCGGCCAAAGAAATTTTGATCATACTTTTTTGGCCTGCTTCTATGCCAGGTCTACTTTCCAATATGGGGTTGTAGTGTTTGGTATATCTATAGTTGCCCCCCCCCTCAAAAATTTTCTGGATCCGCGCCTGTCTGACACAGCTAATAGGAAGACTAACAGCAATTTCACGAAGCTTGCAAATGGAGATTGGACGTCGCCTGACGGACAAGCAACGTATTGATCTCCTGTCAAAGTTTTACTTAGAGAAAAGAAGTGTAGCTGAAATTAGTAGCGAAATTCAGGTCTTCCTGGCGTGCCATCAGGCGCCATCCTACTCTGTCAAGGACAAAAATTAGCAAGGATAAATCTCTGCCCCGAAAATGGGGGCTTCATCGATGCGCTGCTTGACGCCATGGGCCAAGTTTCAGCTCAAGACTTGTGCAATAGGGTGAGATTAAAGTTTGGTTTGCGCCTTTCTATCTGCACAATGAAGAGAATTCGGCGACTGCTGGGTTGGGTTCGAACAACAACACAGTATTGCCAGATGATAAAGTTGAAAAGCAACCCATTTGGCTATTCTGTGGAGCCACCTCAAGGATCATCTGGAAAAGAAGATCAAGCCAAAGACGGAGCAAGCACTGGCCGATGGAATTGAAGAATTCTGGAAGCTACTGGCTGTTCAGATGTGCAACAAATTTATAGATAATATTTTTCCGTACTGCCCTCTGTCATGTTACAGTCAGGACTTCCCTCAGGATTTTAAGCTTGTTTGCCTGCTTCTTGTTTGTAACACGGGGACTCTCAGCTACGCTCGTAGTTTGCTCGGTGCGGGGCCATGGGGTGGGTGTTCTCGGAGCTAAGGCACCCTCTTGTTGGTGTATACCGACAGGCAGTTTCACTACCCAGTCCTATTAGCCGGTTTGAGGCAAAGCAAGCTATGATGCTCGCCCTTATTCGTTTCAATCCTTCACCAGGGTGAGTTATTTATTTGTCCACAGAGCCTCTATTTTACGATAGTCCGAATAGAGTATTCGAATAGTCCGAAGTCAGCCAAGTCTTTCTTATTCTCTGAACAAATGGGGAATGGGGATCAAACTATAACAGTCTACTGCAAATACCGTGCTCCATGGTTCAGACTTTGGGACTTCGAAAAGGTGGGCGGGGTGGCTGTCAATTCAAGCTTGAATGAGCAGAGTTAATTTATGGTCACTGTCGTCAAGCCCCCTTTCTCCTTATGCGCATTGATTGTGACTGTGGATCGTTACACACAATCCAACCCTAGAGTAACTTTTTTTCAATTTTGGCCTACTGGTACGATTGAAAAGCAGACTATAGTCTAAATAACTGACTGGCTTGCATCGTAATAAAAATATATTTATAACAGCTCACCTTAAAAGTCACATATCGTCATCTTTTGTCAGTCTTTTTCAGTTCCAACTTTTGGCCTATTGTTTCGGTTTGTATAGCGATAAAAACAGCACGCAAAGAACTCACTATAATGACTTAGCTTGCAAATTAACTTCAATCACTCACTCACTCACACTCACCCACTCGCTCACACTCACTCACTCACTCACACTCACCCACTCGCTCACACTCACTCACTCGCTCACACTCACTCACTCACACTCACTCAGTCGCTCACAATCACCCACTCGCTCACACTCACTCACTCACACTCACTCACTCACTCAGTCGCTCACAGTCACTCACTCGCTCACACTTACTCTCTCACTCGCTCACACTCACTCACAGTCACTCACTCGCTCACACTCACTCTCTCACTCGCTCACACTCAGGAAGTTCGAGATTGGGTTTTAAGTTAAGCTTTCTTATTTTAGGTGTAAATTGTAAAACATTTTGTTTTACAAGACGAACTGTCGGCAGATGAATGAACTGGAAACCCTTGACGGTGCACACCATATTATCCCTCCATTGTCATGTTGCTCACTACTTATTTTGTAATTAACATTGTAAACTGCATAAAAAACGAAAATTTTTCACTTCGCCGTTCGCTGGAATTAATGAATTTTTACATTAATGTTAACATCAAAGTACTCATTGCTGTTATTCAACAAAAATCTCAAAATTCTAATTTAAAATTAATTGTATAACGATTACGAGAATCTTAGTATGCAACTTTCTAGGCAACAATTTTCACTGCTTTGAGACTATTTATATAACTACACTCCGAAATATATCAAGCAAATCTCTGTGAGCTCGTACAAGCCCTGAACCCCCCCCCATTTCGCACACCATGCATGCACCAACCCCAATTATCCCCATCCCCAGGGGGTTTTCTCTCTCGTTCAGCCTACAAGCTCAATAAACGCTCAGCCAATGGAGAGAGAGTTACACACAGATTCTCGCGAAATCTCGCGAGGGTCTCGCGAGATTTGAGCCTTTCCTCGCGAACCCAACTGTAATTAAGAGGGGCGCCCACCCACCAAAGGACAGGGGCGCCGACCTACAGACAGCTGGGCTCCCACCCCACCAAGACACCATAAGTATTGACGCCCCTTAGGGTTGCAGCACCTCCAATTAAAATTCCACTGCTATGTAGAACGGAATAACAAAATACTCAATCAATCAAATTCAGCGTCATCTGCCTGACTGCCATCCTGGTCGTCACTTCCGCCTGCGCTGTCCCGATCCTCGAGTCCCGAGGACAGCGCGGCCAAGTCTCGGTCGTCCAGCTGAAACTTCTCGCGAGCCGCTGCCGCTGTGCCATCCGAGGAGCTGCCGGCAACTGTGACCGCTGCCGAATGCGGCGAGTCCACACTGTAGCCAGGATGATGAGAGACCAGTGAGTGAGGCAAGTTATTTTAACACAAAGAACAGATTATTAATCGATCGAGCAGGAAATATGCAGGTGACGAACAAAAATATCAAGATGTAACCAGGTAGGTACTCAGGATGTAATCAGGAGATCAGGAAGAGACCAGGTGTCCAGGAAGAGACCAGGTGTCCAGGAAGAGACCAGGTGTCCAGGAAGAGACCAGGTGTCCAGGAAGAGACCAGGTGTCCAGGAAGAGACCAGGTGTCCAGGAAGAGACCAGGTGTCCAGGAAGAGACCAGGTGTCCAGGAAGAGACCAGGTGTCCAGGAAGAGACCAAGTGATCAGGAAAGGACCAGGTGATCAGGAAAGGACTAGGTGATCAGGAAAGGACCAGGTGATCAGGAAAAGACCAGGTGATCAGGAAAGGACCAGGTGATCAGGAAAGGACCAGGTGATCAGGAAAGGACCAGGTGATCAGGAAGAGACCAGGTGTTCAGGAAAGGACCAGTTGGTCAGGAAGAGACCAGGTGTCCAGGAAGAGACCAAGTGATCAGGAAAGGACCAGGTGATCAGGAAAGGACTAGGTGATCAGGAAAGGACCAGGTGATCAGGAAAAGACCAGGTGATCAGGAAAGGACCAGGTGATCAGGAAAGGACCAGGTGATCAGGAAGAGACCAGGTGTTCAGGAAAGGACCAGTTGGTCAGGAAGAGACCAGGTGTCCAGGAAGAGACCAAGTGATCAGGAAAGGACCAGGTGATCAGGAAAGGACCAGGTGATCAGGAAAGGACCAGGTGATCAGGAAAGGACCAGGTGATCAGGAAAGGACCAGGTGATCAGGAAAGGACCAGGTGATCAGGAAAGGACCAGGTGGTCAGGAAAAGACCAGGAGGTGGTCAGGAAGAGACTAGGTGACCAGAAAGAGACCAGGTCATCAGGAAGTGACGAGGTGATCAGTACTCCTATGTAACCATGCAGGTATTCAAGGAGTAACCAAGTGTTCAGGATGTAGCCAGGTGCTTAGGATGAAACCAGGTGATCAAGAAGCGACCAGCTTATCAGAAATAGAAAAGAAAGCGACTGGATGGTTAGTAGGCAATTCAAGAGATCATAACTCGTAGTAGTTTAAAGTGTAGCTGGGTTATCAGAAAGTGATTCAGAGGTACTCAGGATGCTGATCAGCATCAAGCAGTCCTATACCTGCAGCAGAACACGCTGCACATTCGCTCCAAATCAGCTACAACTTCGGACTCCATCGAGTAGTCCAACTCCGAGCTGGAGTTCTCGCCGCCTTCACCGTCGGGTGCTCGCCGTCGCCACAGCCTGACGCAGTCGTGCTCAGCCCAGGACGCCAGACACCGGTCGTCGCGGCTCCAGCGCAAGCCCACAACCCAGGATCCGTGCCCGTCATCAACTGACATCAGCTGAACAAGACGGCACCAATCCGCTACCGTGACTCGTCGATCGTGGCTGCCCCCGGTTGCTAGGAGACAGCTCTGACGCGCGAATGCTACGGCAGTCACCGGTGACTTGCCATTCTTACTGTTGTGCGCTCGATAGACCAACGAATTTGGCGCCCAAGATGGCGCCGGGTGAAAAACGGCGCGGCTTTTCAAGCGGCGCTCCAGTTGACGGCAGACAGTGGCGTGAGCTACCGCCGCGCTCGCGTCCGTCGCTTGCCACAAACAGGTGAAAACGTCACCAGCGGATGTTCCGGAGGCCTGCGGTTCCGGATTTGGCATGGGTTTGCTCAAAGTCATTCTCATCAAAGCCTAATGAGATCAGGTGATTAGCGAGTGACCAGGTGATCAGTGAATGATCGGGTGATCAGTGAGGGAACAGGTGATCAGTGAGGGAACAGGTGATAAATAATTGACCAGGTAATCAGCCAGTGACCAGATGATCAGCCAGTGACCAGGTGATCAGCCAGTGACCAGGTGATCAGCCAGTGACCAGGTGATCAGCCATTGACCAGGTGATCAGTGAGTGACCAGGTAATCAGCCATTGACCAGGTGATCAGCCAGTGACCAGGTAATCAGCCATTGACCAGGTGATCAGCCAGTGACCAGGTGATCAGCGAGTGACCAGGTGATCAGCCAGTGACCAGGTGATCAGTGAGTGACCAGGTGATCAGCCAGTGACCAGGTGATCAGCGAGTGACCAGGTGATCAGTGAGGGAACAGGTGATCAGTGAGTGACCAGGTGATCAGCGAGTGACCAGGTGATCAGTGAGTGACCAGGTGATCAGCCAGTGACCAGGTGATCAGTGAGTGACCAGGTGATCAGCCAGTGACCAGGTGATCAGCGAGTGACCAGGTGATCAGTGAGGGAACAGGTGATCAGTGAGTGACCAGGTGATCAGTGAGTGACCAGGTGATCAGCCATTGACCAGGTGATCAGTGAGTGACCAGGTGATAAGCGAATGACCAGGTGATCAGTGAGTGACCAGGTGATCAGCGAGTGACTGATCAGGTGATCAGTGAGTGACCAGGTGATCAACCAGTGACAGGTTGATTCAGTCGAAATAAGAAATTTTATTTCATAGAAAACTCACTATGAAACGTAGAAAAAGCAAGGGTTCTGTCCTTTTTCAACCCCTTTCACAAGCGCTAAACTTGACTTTGACAGTCACTTTCTTGAGCTCTGAACATTTCGTGGTTAAAAATGTAGCATTTTCTACAATATACGTGCAGTTTTCATCAATTCACGCAATGAAGCAACGAAGTTTGTCTTACAATGACGCGATTGTCAAACGAAATCGAGCAGGACAAGCAGGGCCGCCGCAGATTCAGCTCGAACAGGAGTTTCTCCTCCTGAAGAAAAGCAACAAATGCCTCTCCTAATTAGAATTGCCTGGACTAAAAACTGCACTGATGCCTCAATTAGAAAGCTTCAGTTCTTAGGCAGTAGGTAAGAAACCACACGTAAAAAAAGTTCAGTGGCACTTCAAAGCACTTGAAAGGATGCTAGCTAGCACAGCTCTTATGCCTATAGTCATAAATATAAAATTTCGCAATGTCCAACCCACATCAAGACTGTATACGAGGCAGACACCGCAGGCTGAGGCGGATACAGACAGCTTGGAGTTGGCTGAAATCTGCACGGCATGGACCAAGTTCCTGTGGCCTGAAATAATAATTGGTCCATAAATTGTAATTTATACTACTGAATTTCATCCACTACGAGTAAAGCAAACGAATTTTGTGCATCAATACTCACCAGTGACTACTTGCTCCAAGTAGGCTGTTCGGGTTAGAAAGTTGGCGAGGGAGCCGGTGGCTCGGCCCACTGAGATCCATTTGGAGTCGGGCGATATGGCCAAGGCAGTGATGCTGGCTGCGGTTTAGGGATGGGGAGGCTCGGGTGTCTGTCCGCCTGTGTGTCCTGACACAGTGTCTGTCTGCCTCTGTGTCCTTGTGTCAGTCTGCCTCTGTGTCCTTGTGTCTGTCCGCCTCTGTGTCCTTGTGTCTGTCCGCCTCTGTGTCCTTGTGTCTGTCTGCCTCTGTGTCCTTGTGTCTGTCTGCCTGTGTGTCCTTGTCTGTCTGCCTCTGTGTCCTTGTGTCTGTCTGCCTGTGTGTCCTTGTGTCTGTCTGCCTGTGTGTCCTTGTGTCTGTCTGCCTCTGTGTCCTTGTGTCTGTCTGCCTCTGTGTCCTTGTGTCTGTCTGCCTGTGTGTCCTTGTGTCTTTCTGCCTCTGTGTCCTTGTGTCTGTCCGCCTCTGTGTCCTTGTGTCTGTCTGCCTCTGTGTCCTTGTGTCTGTCTGCCTGTGTGTCCTTGTGTCTGTCTGCCTGTGTGTCCTTGTGTCTGTCTGCCTGTGTGTCCTTGTGTCTGTCTGCCTCTGTGTCCTTGTGTCTGTCTGCCTGTGTGTCCTTGTGTCTGTCGGCCTCTGTGTCCTTGTGTCTGTCTGCCTGTGGGTCCTTGTGTCTGTCTGCCTCTGTGTCCTTGTGTCTGTCTGCCTCTGTGTCTTTGTGTCTGTCTGCCTCTGTGTCCTTGTGTCTGTCTGCCTCTGTGTCTTTGTGTCTGTCTGCCTGTGTGTCCTTGTGTCTGTCTGCCTGTGTGTCCTTGTGTCTGTCTGCCTGTGGTCCTTGTGTCTGTCTGCCTGTGTGTCCTTGTTTTGTCTGCCTCTGTGTCCTTGTGTCTGTCTGCCTGTGTGTCCTTGTGTTTGTCTGCCTGTGTGTCCTTGTGTCTGTCTGCCTCTGTGTCCTTGTGTCTGTCTGCCTGTGTGTCCTTGTGTCTGTCTGCCTGTGTGTCCTTGTGTCTGTCTGCCTGTGTTTCTTTCGGTCTGTCTGCCTCTGTGTCCTTGTGTCTGCCTGTTCATGTGTCCTTGTGTCTGTCTGCCTCTGTGTCCTTCGGTCTGTCTGCCTGTCTATGTGTCCTTGTGTCAGTCTCACTCAGTCTGTCTATCTTTCTGTCTGTCTGTGTGTCTGTCTGTCTGTCTGCCTTTCTGTCTGTCAATCTATTC
>NIVC01000866.1:0-72049 GCA_002269645.1 Macrostomum lignano | reverse complement strand
TTCTACAATACACGTGCAGTTTTCATCAATTCACGCAATGAAGCAACGAAGTTTGTCTTACAATGACGCGATTGTCAAACGAATCGAGCAGGACAAGCAGGGCCGCCGCAGATTCAAACTCAAACAGGAGTTTCTCCTCCTGAAGAAAAGCAACAAATGCTCTCCTAATTAGAATTGCCTGGACTAAAAACTGCACTGGGTAAGAAACCACACGTAAAAAAAGGTTTCAGTGGCACTTCAAAGCACTTGAAAGGATGCTAGCTAGCATAGCTCTTATGCTATAGTCATAAATATAAAATTCGCAATGTCCAACCCACATCAAGACTGTAGACGAGGCAGACACCGCAGGCTGAGGCGGATACAGACAGCTTGGAGTTGGCTGAAATCTGCACGGCATGGACCAAGTTCCTGTGGCCTGAAATAATAATTGGTCCATAAATTGTAATTTATACTACTGAACTTCATCAACTACGAGTAAAGCAAACGAATTTTGTGCATCAATACTCACCAGTGACTACTTGCTCCAAGTAGGCTGTTCGGGTTAGAAAGTTGGCGAGGGAGCCGGTTGGCTCGGCCCACTGAGATCCATTTGGAGTCGGGCGATATGCCAAGGCAGTGATGCTGGCTGCGGTTTAGGGATGGGGAGGCTCGGGTGTCTGTCCGCCTGTGTGTCCTGACACAGTGTCTGTCTGCCTCTGTGTCCTTGTGTCTGTCTGCCTCTGTGTCCTTGTGTCAGTCTGCCTCTGTGTCCTTGTGTCTGTCCGCCTCTGTGTCCTTGTGTCTGTCCGCCTCTGTGTCCTTGTGTCTGTCTGCCTCTGTGTCTTTGTGTCTGTCTGCCTCTGTGTCCTTGTGTCTGTCTGCCTCTGTGTCTTTGTGTCTGTCTGCCTGTGTGTCCTTGTGTCTGTCTGCCTGCCTGTGTGTCCTTGTGTCTGTCTGCCTGTGGGTCCTTGTGTCTGTCTGCCTGTGTGTCCTTGTGTTTGTCTGCCTCTGTGTCCTTGTGTCTGTCTGCCTGTGTGTCCTTGTGTTTGTCTGCCTGTGTGTCCTTGTGTCTGTCTGCCTCTGTGTCCTTGTGTCTGTCGGCCTCTGTGTCCTTGTGTCTGTCTGCCTGTGTGTCCTTGTGTCTGTCTGCCTGTGTTTCTTTCGGTCTGTCTGCCTCTGTGTCCTTGTGTCTGCCTGTTCATGTGTCCTTGTGTCTGTCTGCCTCTGTGTCCTTCGGTCTGTCTGCCTGTCTATGTGTCCTTGTGTCAGTCTCACTCAGTCTGTCTATCTTTCTGTCTGTCTGTCTGTCTGTCTGTCTGTCTGTCTGTCTGTCTGTCTGTCTGTCTGTCTGCCTGCTTGTCAATCTATTCCAAAATTCTCACCCGAATGCGCGGGCTCTAAGTCGGCAGAGTGGCGGCTTTTGACAACATTATAAATGGACACAACACCATCGTCAAATCCGAGCAAGAGAATCTCGAGATCGTCGGAGAAAGTGGCGCAGGTGACCTGTAAAATAGTTTGATTTGCAGTTTTTACAAATTTACATATTTTACGCATGTTGAAGTTACAGGACAAGGGTTTACTACAATAGAAGTGTAACATTAGTATGCTTGAATTACTAATATCTTCTAGCTTCTTCCTAATGATATATATTATATCATTCAGCAATGAAATAAGATCCAAATAATGGCAAACAACTCGGACTTCTGGACATAGTTTGTAAACCTCAATTCTATGCATTTAAAGCTTCTAACACTAATAGAATTTGAAGCAAATAGGAGAAAGCATTGCTAACTGGGAAATAGTTAGTAAGGGTTTCATATACTTGCATAAATAACTTCTACTATGGCTTTTGTCAGCAGGCATGCATTCTGTTTTATATTTGAATCTGAATTAAAGAATAACAAATATTTACTTTGAAATGAATAAAATAAGTCTCAGGCATTATTTTCAGCATTAGTAATAATAAATTTATCAATTTAATGTGTATTACCTATTAGTACATAATTTTACTTCTAACTCAAGTATATTCTATCTTCTGAAGAAGAAACTAACATGACGTGTAGAAGTGTATTTGATAGTATTTTCTATTTAAAAAGTTTTGTTAGTAGTATTATTAGTAATTTTCGATTACCTCTTCCTCAACATCTTGATGAAATATTTCAGTTAATGTTCCCATTTACAAGAAAATGGTTGTATTTAATCTGTGAATAAAGTTAACACAGAGTCAATAAAAAAGAAAACTTAAAACACATAATATATATTTTAGCTGTGAAGTACGAAATAAGTGGGTACTTTTAAATGCTTGATTAAAAAACATTTAATTTGGAGAAATACAGCTAAAATGATGAGCTTGCAAGCAAAAATTTTGCTGTTGTTCACACAAAGTATTCGAGTAAAAATAGAAATTTAAATAGCAGTACACAAAATTAAATGATCCCAATCGAAATTTCTTCGGAATAAGATGATTTGCTACAATAGGTTATAATCAGCTTTCAAAAGTCACTCAAAGAGTGGATTTGCTGTTAACATAATCGATCGCCATTCGCCATGGAAGAATCACCTAATTGTCCCAGATACAGGGTTCCAATTCTCACAATGCTTTTTTCTGGCTAAAAACTAATTTTGATATTAATCTTGAAAACATCTGATATGTCTAACAGACTGAGTTCTGGATCAGGATTCTCATTCTAAATTAGGCCCAAAAACGAAGTTACATTGTGAAATTTCAATTTAATAAAGAAGAAAAAGTTAAAATACTTACATGAAAGCGTATTGTAGTTTAAATCCTGAATATTGTATTTAATTCTCAGACTCTCAGTCTGGCCACTTTTACTTACGTTCCTTCCGTTTTGGTGAACTTTTGGAAAACAAAATTGAATCGTCTAAAGTTAAAAAAGCTAAAAAAGCTTGAGGCATCTATGACAGAGAGTTCATCGTATCATATTTAAACAAAAACGTTTCGGTGCACACTCTAGCTTTATTATTACATACTGGTCCTTTAAGAATTTTAATAAATAAGTAAAATACAAGAAGCAGTAGAAAAAATAATGACATTTTGATTGATGAAGCCCTGAAACATTAAAACATTAAAGTACAAAATGACGATACCGGTACTTCTATAACTTATCTAAAGGAAATCTTTTTCATTCATTTGGTGGCACAGAAAAGAGTGTCAGTCAATCAGTAGCTATTAATTGCTGGCGACCGCTGAGTGAATAATCAAATCATGTCATTGTACGTGTACTGCAGAATTAGTCAAATCTATAAAATGGGATTGATGGGAGATTTCGTAGATAATTTCACCTCTTTTTGGTTATATGCACATTTGCAAAGCTGGGGATGGCAAACTTTTTACTTCAAGGGCCAGATAAAGAATAGCGCACGACTGCGGGCCAAATGAGCTGGGTGAGAGGAGATACATGTATAAGAGCTAGAGACGAAGAGAGCATTGGCGCAACTATAATTTTGTTGAGAAAGGGACTGGATTCTGGAGGGTATAATGACCTAAGGGGGGGGGGCGGAGCGGATGGCTCTGAATTTTGACAATATCATGCGCACTGGGCCCCCCTTTCATTTTTAAATCTCCGCCGAAAAGGGGGTTCGACCGCCCCCCCCCCCCCCCCGGGGTATAACCGGCCGGCCTAGAAGAGAGATATAGGAGAATAGAGAGGCGAAGGAATAAAGGAGAAGAGAGGAGATACAAAATAGGAGAGGAGAGAGAAAAGACGAGAAGAGAGGTGAGAAGAGACGAATCTTCAGCAGGCCGGACTGCTATTGTAAGTTTCAAGGGGCCCGATCGAGGGCCGAATTAGAGAGGCGGCTCCGCGCGGCGAACCCCTGATGCATGTAAGGGAACCTGAGCTACATGTAGACATGCCACAATGATGAACTATATTTTGACTAATTACAATGCAATAGTGTGTTTTATTGTTAAAGGAATACATTTACTAGAAATACGAGTTACATGTACTTCAGTATATGATAGTAAATTGCGTTAACGCATTTAAACCAACAATAGCAGCTTATATACCAATCAAAGTACGTCACTTATAACACTATCTAATTACACTATAGTTATGGTTCATGGTTCATCGACAATTGAGCTAGGAAAATCAGCCTTAATTTGTATACGATGTGAAATTAATTAACTGAACATGTCAAGTTTTACTACGACATGGTATTAGCACTTGATCCTTGCTGTCACTTATCAATCAAACAATTTTGGAAAAACACTGGAAACTTTGAAAAAAAGTCTTAATAAAATATTTTCAGGCGTTTTGCAGATAGACAGAGAAATTAACTACGAGCTATTTAATTGAAGACTGTTTTTTTGGCGGTTATAGAATTTTTCCTCGGTCATTTTCATAATTACCCGTTCACTGTCAGTCCCTATCAAAGCAGTTCATGACCTCCCTGAACTGCATCAGGCCGGGCTCCGCGCTGATGCCTCCAGTGGCCGAGGACAGCAGAGCAGCAGTGTCTCCAGTCAGCAGTTTGCGGAACAGCTCGTCGGTCAGGGTGACCTTCACGTCCGGCTTGGCCTTCAGCCGCGTGTTGACCAGATCCAGGATTCCCTCGCGGATGTGGAACCTGTTGCATTTGCGGTCCAGCTTTTGAAAAATATCAATATTTTTTGCATCCTCATGCCACAATCTTGAACTGTATTTCAAGATCTCATCGTTTTGCAATTACGGATGCACTAAAAAACAACTATCTAATCATGCATAAGAATTAAACGTACCTTATAACTTTTTTAACGTCGCTGAAGTTAAACTCAACCAGTCTGTCCATCTGGCTGCACTCTTCAAAGTTAAATCGATAGCGGAACATCTGGAACAGCGTCTCCAGGCTCACAGTGAAGATCGTCCTCGAGCGCACGTCCTGCCTGATCTTGGTGTCAATCTTTCCAAGCTCTTCGTACGCGCAAGTGACGTAGTAGTTATACCCATTGGCGCTAATCTGACCAGCCGCAAGCTCGAAAATCGCCTTCACTTTCAGTTCGCGAGCACTGGTTGATGAAGGATTCGCGCGTTGGGCCGCTGATGCTAGTTGAAGCGCCCATTGAAAATCGCTCTTAGCCAAAGCGCTCGAGGCCGCTTCCAGAATTTTGTCCTCTCCGCCTGCAAGCTCAACCAAACGAACCGCTTGCTGTTCCGTGCTTAAGGGACTCAGCTCTTCCACGTAACCACTGAACCACCCCAGGTAGCCTGCGAACAGACCCTTCACTGACCAGGCAACGGTTCCGTAGAACTCCTGCAGGTAGTCGTGCTCTGAAAGACGTTTTGTTAAGCTTACCTTGTGAGCGATGTCATCTGGATGGAGACCACGGTTCATCCAGCGCACTGTTTGGTCATGCACCGTTTGTACAGCGTCGCGATAGGTTAGCAACAGTTCCGCGATCTCCTTCTTTCCCACAATGGGTCTGGTATGACTGGGAACCAAGTACTGGGCATTGAGCGCGTACATTCGATCCAACGACTGCGTCCACAGTTCCAGGCTGCGAAACGGCGTGCCTCTGATGGCGTACAGATTTGGAAAGGCTTTGTACACATCGTCAGCACAGAACAGGGCCTCCTTCTCGGGCCAATAGACAGCGATCTGGTCATCAGTTTCACCGGGGATGTGCACCAGCTTCAGCTTCAATCCGGCGATGGTTACATCCGCCTCGGCACCATCTAGGAATCGGTTCGGAGGAACGAAACCCGAGCGAAACTGCTTCTGACCGAGGTTGAGGCTGAAACCGATGCCAGAGTTTGGCGTGTTCTCTCGCTCAATCAGTGCACCGAACTGTCGCATGGCTCGCTTGTAGATGATCGGTCCTGTGACGTAGTTTGTCAGTCTGAAGATGTCTATCAAACTGCGGTGGGACCAGATGTGTACAGAGGAATTCCCGTCAACGTCTTTGAGAAATGCTTCAGCTCCGTTCACGTGGTCCTGATGGTTGTGCGTGTACACGATCGCTTTTATGGGAGACTTCGTCACCTGGCGAAAGGCCTCGTAAATCTTCTCCGCCGCGTCCATGGACTCCACGGTGTCGATGATGATGGCACCTTCGGGCGCTTCGATGAGGATGGAGTTGGCCAGGGCGTAGCCAATGGCTACGTAGATTCCCTCCGTAACCTTGAGTACCTCCGGCTTGTTGAACTCATTAGCATGAGTCTTGAGCTTCCTGGCGTTGTTGCTGTTAGCTCGGCCGTACTCCACAATGCGCTCGACTGAACGACGCTCCTGCCACTTGGTGCCCACTATGTAGGCTATGAGAACGACGCACAAAACTCGAAGTATGCGCTCCATCCTTACCGTATAGGCTCAAACTTGACGATTTAATTCTTACTTCTTAGAAAAAGAGCTGAGGCTGTGGTATAACCTCTATTAATCAAAGTGGTCAATGAGTAAACTTTAATTCATGTGAAAGTGTTTTGAAAGGCGTTATCATTTGCTGCTGCTTGGTAAGCTCTCCATAAATCTGAAGCACTGAAATTTGAGAAAGCTTAACCATGAGTCGCAGGTCAGGCTCCTATCAAATTCGTATCAAATGTACAGTTTTGCCGTTAGTATACTCTAAACAAATAAAGTACCCCTCGGTCCAACTAAAATGAAGACCAGCGGGTGTACATGTAAGGTGTGTAAACCGTGTGGTTGCTTGATCTTATCAATGGAAAAACTGGCCCCAAGAGATTCAAGATTCATGTCAAGCACAGAAGGGAGTGGTCTGAAAGCAGTGTAAATAAGACTCAGACGAGTGCTAATTGCGATTGATATCGTAGTTTCAACCAAGGCCACTCTCGTACCTGGACTAAAATATAGTCTCTGTACACACACTGAAGGACTAACCTAAGAATTCTGGCATATATGAGAAATATATTAGATCGATGCAAGGCTCTTTAATGAGAATCCGAAAGCAAACTCATCCCATTCCGAACGAGTCAGGCTCGATACCTTAAAGGACTTGATTGCTCGAATCAGCGTCTTCTGGTTCCCTGCGCGCCCTGCCTGTCCCCACGCTCACCCTGTCCCCTCTCTCTCGGCAAACTAAACCAATTAAAGCATCTTCAATTCAATTGACCACTGATTCAGCGCTCAGCCTTGGCGAACGAGTCAATTAAAGAGTAGAGAGCTGCGGCATTTCCAGGAAGATGGGAAGTCTCTCTCTGGAGGCTGAGCTCGTCACGAGTCCCTAGGGGCACTGCTGGGACCCTTCTTACCGTGCCTACCCCAGTCTGAAGTCCAGGAATCTGGAAGGCGGTCCAATCGAGGAATGCTCAAGTATTTGGCACTGTCGATAAGAGTCCACCAATTGTCCGTCAAGTTTGCAGGTCTATTCGGATGTTTAGGCAGCTAACTATTGGATTGCAGCAATTCAGCAGAGTAATCATATATGGGGGAAGAGGAAGAGAACTAGACAGACGATGGTAAGCCATGAAATTCGATTGCAATCCGTTTCAGGTGGAGTGTGTGATTTATTCGCATAGATGCTTCCGTTCTGACAGTGCTGCAGAGATGCAGAGATGCAGATAGAGGATGGAGAGTGCTAGACGAGCGGGAGATGCTGCTGGTCCAGGGCCAATTGCGCAAAGTGTTTGGTGCTGCCTGCCGCGCTCTTCCACTTTTCCAATTCCCGTTCCAAGCCCGATTCGAACCCTACACCACTTCCTATTTCTCCTTTCTTCCCTCGCCTAGTTTCCTTGCGTTTTCCCTCATATTTTCCTTTTTCCTACGTTTTTTGTAGAAGCCGAGAGTAAGTTCGGCAGACATTCGGGAAACTTCCCGTCTCTCTCACTCTACATCCATCTACGCCCATCTCTGCCTCCTGCCGACTCCTCCACCTCCGCTATCAGCTGTAAGTATTAGTGTTTGCGCTGGTCGGCTGTAAAGCAGTAAGCGGGAACGGACTGGGCGCAGCAGCCGCGTGTCAAAATAAATCCTTCGCCTCGTTCGCCCGCAAGAAATCTGCCGGAGCATGGGGAGCGAGCGGAGAAAGTAAAAGCTAGTGATAGAGAGAGAGCCTAGGAAAGTAAGTTACTCCCAAGTTCGACTATAACCGAGCAGGGATAGTGTGATTGATTAGCACTTTAATCAAGACAACATCTTCCCGTGCTTCACTGAACATTCCTTCGCGTTTGATTGTTTAACTCAGCGCCTGTTTTAATTTCTTGCACGATCGGTCATTTTTATCTACTTGTTCGTTGCGATGACATCGTGGCTGCTGAGAACGATCAGAAGTTCCCTTATCATCGCTCCGTAGACTTCAGCCGTTCGTCCAAGGGTTATCGATTCACTCTAGAGAGCAGCAGCCAACTGCCGGCCGCGCGAACGCTTCCCCTAAGGCTCGCCCAGTCGACTGCAGCCACTTCCTCCTAGTCGATACTTTATCGCACAGTATTTAGAGCGTCTCAACCGAACTGTGCTTGGCCATCTGCCTTTCTTGCTTCTCCCATCCGCCTGCTCCAAATTGCCCGAGATAATCAGCGAATAAAGCCGAATGAACAGCAACAGCGGTAGCGTCTCCTCCCTAAACAAATCTCCATCCGTGATTCCGGGTGGCAGCGGCAGCAACAACAACAAATCAGCCAGCCTGACGGTTATCAACGAGCTCCCGGAAGGCGAGGCCATTACGCCGACTGCGGACTGTAGGAAATCGATGGGTCTTGACTCTGAATCGCCCGACGACGAAGAACCACCGCCTCCACCGCCGCCACCGATGGGCATTTTCGGCGAGACGAGGCCGACGCTGCTGGGGCCAGCCGACCTGCGCCGTCTGCAGCGGAAGCATGAAAAGGCGCTGCGACGGGCCAACGAGAAAGCAGCGAACGCGGCCGCCGAGGCCAAGAAGCGAAAGAAGCTCAGGAAGCAGCAGCAGAAAATGCTAGCTGGAAACGGCAAAGCCAAGAAGCATAACACTAACCAGGATGAAGATAACATTGAGGAGGTTGCCGAGGAAGTAAATCTTGATGATGATGATGATGATTGCAGCAGCATCCGTCGCCAGTTTCCAAAGGCTTCGACCTGCAAGAGCGCCCTAGTGAGCATCTACTATACGGCTACGATCTTGTCGGCTGTGTCGGCTGCTGCCCTGCTGTTTGTCGGTCTCCAGTACCGCGTCAAAGGTGCTCTTATCGCTGGGACTCTACTTGCGTTCTCAGCCTTCGGTCTGTGCACCAATCACTGCTTCAGCCAGAGCCTGGGAGTTGCCAGACAGCTCACGCCACGGGAGGCAGCCGCTGCCAGCGAGGAGCGACAGATCGTGGATCGAAGTCTCAGCCTGGTACCGCAGAATCAGCCGCCTCACACGGAAGAAAGCACGGCGAACGGAGAGAGGAAGAAGTCCATATCACCCTCGCTTGAACCTGCGTCCGATGGGCAGCAGCAACAGCAGCAACAGCAGCAACAGAGAGCGTCAGTTGCCAATGCAGTAGACAGCATGCTGGCAAGGCGATTGTCAACATTGGCGGTTTTCCCCGATCCAGCAGCTCGACTGATGATGCGCCAGCAGCAGCTGCACCATCCGCAGCCGCTGCACCAGCGTAGACGCAGTTCTATGCTGCACTTGGCCAGATCGATGTCCTTGGCGGCGGCGGCTCAGCACGCTGATCCCGGATGGATTGGACAACCGTCGGAGGGCTTGAGGACTACACAGAGTACGTGTAGAGTGCGCCACAGAGGTTGAACTGCGCGCAACGTAGACTTAGATTCCAGAGTTACTGTTTAATGCTAGTTTTTCCGTACATCGTGTGCCCAGCTGCCTATTTGATACTGAATTTTATTGCTGTAAAATTTGCGTGTTTCAAAGTTCATCTAAGTAAGGGAGAAATCAAACCATACGTCTTCGCTCAGCAATAGATTAATTCGCTACATGAACTGACTGGTTGTCCTGGCTGCACGCTACTGTAAAAGTTCCGAATATAAACTATGCTACGATTACGGGATAAACCGCCTCTGTGTCCTTCATTTTAGTGCAATTTAGTCCGAGTTGAAGTCGGCAGTCGTGTGTTTACCACTTAGTTCTAATCAAGTGCAGCCGGGGGACACTAGAGACTAAGTTAAAAACCATGCAGCTTAGCTAAAGGCTATTTTCACTAAGCCTCCGCTCGCCCTTATTTAGTCCGTTGGCATCTGCCAATCAAGATAATGTCGAAATTGAACAGCGGCATCGAATGTCTAGGATGCAGTCGGTTTCGGCGTTCAATGCTCTGCTGCACCGAAAGTTCCAAGTTGAAAAGGCACTATTTTACTTTTTTGCGTTTTCTGTTGGCTGCTATTTATCTGCTTTTTCTCACAGGGTTACACTTGTCTATCCACATGTCTTCAATATTCTCACTTGTCTATCCACATGTCTTCAATATTCTCACTTGTCTATCCACATGTCTTCAATGTTCTCACTTGTCTATCCACATGTCTTCAATATTCTCACTTGTCTATCCACATGTCTTCAATATTCTCACTTGTCTATCCACATGTCTTCAATATTCTCACTTGTCTATCCACATGTCTTCAATGTTCTCACTTGTCTGTCCACATGTCTTCAATGTTCTCACTTGTCTATCCACATGTCTTCAATATTCTCACTTGTCTATCCACATGTCTTCAATATTCTCACTTGTCTATCCACATGTCTTCAATATTCTCTCTTCCGCCGCATTACTGCTCCGAACTCAGCCCTTCCCATGCATCATCCCAACTTGCTCAGAACCCAGGTCAGTCACTTCTCAGGCCTGCAGTAAACGCTCCAGCTAAAAAACATGTAGCAGTTTCCACTACCCTAGCGAACGAATATTTGCAAGTGAAAATGTTTCGCCTCTTATCTCCATGTCTAAGTTCGCCATCGAGAGACTTCGAAGGACGCTAAACTCTCAATGCACCGAGCTAATCTGCTAATCCCTTCGGTTAAGCTGCAGAGGGACTGGCGCCTTGCCCTGGATAAAACTGCAAAGCCAAAATGTCGAGACGCGTCTTTCGCCAGGATCCAGTGGGGATTGGGAAGCGTGTCTTGCAAACATTTGAATTCTTAGTTCAAACCTTATCCCCGGCTTTCATTCTTACAGGATCAGAAATTTGAGATCGAATGGCTAAACTGGCACGATTCCATCTAGGATTCAGCTCCCTTTAGAGTGCACACAATGCGGCTCTCAAATTCAGGCAGCGCTTTAGCCAAGCATTAAGAAAGTCGTGTGAAAACTTCAACTTCTATACTTGGGTGGAGCGCAGTTCATCCATCATAGGCACAACAGAATACATTACAAAATACTACGTGAAAGGGGCGTACATTTTGTACATTGTACATTACATTTTGTAATGTACTACGTGACATTAACTACGATAGCTCGTAGTTAAGTGACCATAGGTCTAAATTTTGAGCCATAGTGAGGTTGAAGCAGCTTTTGTTTTACCTGCTTGCCAAGCGTAGGTTTGTAATTTACGGCCGAATTCAGACTTTATTGACTCCAATTGGTAGCTCAGTAAAGACCCACTCTCCTAGAGTGTTACACGGTAGGCACCACCAGAGTCAATCTTCAAGCCGACCAATATCAGATTTGCGGCAGGAAGTGTTTCTCGCTCAATAGGAAAATCTGCGGCCATTAGCTGGAAAGAAATGTCCTGAATTCCTATATCCGATAGCGTTTTGCTTGCTTTCGTTGACTAGCAACTGAGCTCTGCAATTTTTCCCCTAATGCTTGTTCGTGAGCCCTGCCGAGAACTTCTCCTGGTGCTCCGCTAATCGGCAGTGCGCGGCCATCGGAGGGGAGCTCGCCAACTCGTGCCAGACCGTCAAGAGCATCAGGATTGGAAACCGTCCCCAATGCTAGCAGGTGCAACTGTCGGCTGTGGCTCGGAATCAGCGACCTAGCCGACGAAAGGGCGGATAGAAAGGATGGTTGGCAGAGGATCAATGGAAACGGGATTTTTTCAACAGATACAAGCCTCTTTAGAAGTGGAGAACCTTCGAAGGAAGGGAAGCAAAACTGCATTCGAACGACTACAAAAATGCTCTTGGTTAGTGTCGAATGCGAGAGAGTTCGCGGATTTGTGTGCGAGTTCCGAAGCCCTGGGAGCTACGAGGCCGATTCGGGGAGTCTGTAGTCTTCAGCGACCAGAAACTCAAATCCGAGTACTGCTTCTCCGATTTAGCGCAGGTGAGCAGCGCTATCGAGTGCACTGCGGCTGCAATGAGTGCCAAAGGTACATCACGGTACGTACTGTGCAACCGCAAGCTGAGGACCTGCCGCCTGCTGCACTTCACGGAGTATCAAACTCCTCAAAATGTTGGACTCCACCAACAAAATCACCCTTAAGTGAGTTCAAGGGCATGTGGGGATCCGAGGAAATGAGTTGGCTGACGCCCTTGCAAAAGTTGGCGCCTGCGGCTCCTCTCTCGGTCCCGAACTCCTTGTCCCGATTCCCGGCTGTGTCATCGACTCGCGCATCAAAGCGTGGATCAGGACCCAGCACCACTCGACTTGGGCGAACTGCGCTACCTGCAGGCAATCCAGAGGCGCTGTCACTCAGCCCTCTCACCAGCTCCGGAAGCTCCTCTTGCGCCTCTCGCACAGAGACATCCGAGCTGCCACCATGATCCTCTCAGGTCACGGCTGCTTCTCTAGGCACCAGTACCTGCAGGGCAACGCCACCAACGCCATCTGCAGTTTCTGCAACTCAGGTGACGAAACCGCTGAGCATTTCGTCAGCATCTGTCCCGCCTTCACGCGGGCCAGACTCACTTACCTCGGGCCACACACATATATTTCAGCAGAAGAAAACTTTATTCAGCCCATGCGCTACCTCCGGGACACCCGCAGGGCTGAACTCTCCTTTCCAGAGAGCACTATAGCTGCTGGCGACACTGGGGGACCTCCCTGAGCGGCGCCAACCCTTCGTCCATAGCGACACGTCGGCCGTTAGGGATTAGCGGAATGGGCGTTCGCGCCTTCCCGCTGTGTCCCCCCCGGGACAGCCCTGCAGCTAAGTCAAAGCCAAGCACTTCACGGACGCTCCAGTGGAAGGGGAGATCCAGGCGGATCTTGACTGGATCAAGTTCAGGCTGGTCTGATGGCTCTGCAAGCGTTCTGATGACAATTCTTCGGAAATCTGGTTTTCCAAGCTTTTCGTACTGAAAAAAGCTGAGGTTACAAAACTGAGCAATAAATCTTATGGATCACTACTGGCTATCGCTTTATAACGAAAAATTTTGTGTTCAGGGATGTTTATTTAGTACGAGTAATTGAAAACTTTATTGCAAAAACAGCCTTTACATACTACTGAATAATTTTAAGTAGTCTTGTCTGCCTAAGACCTTCTTGCAATGCTTTGCAAGACATTCTCTACACTGTAATTAGAAGAAACGTTGTTCGTGTTAATGCAATAGAGAAAGTTCACATTAGCTACAGTATAACAATAAATATTTGTTTCAGACAGACCATATAAAACCATCACAGAAGTAACAAAGTACAAAGTAGACAAAATATCCTTCATGAGTTGGTTCAAAATATACCTTTTTGCAATCTAGTTTGCCAAAACTGCAATCAGTTTTGCCCGCGGAAAAATATCACTTATAATTTTGCTGTCTATGCCAAGTCTGCTCAGTCATGACCAGAGTTTCAGCCACAGACAACTCTTTAAAACTGCAATCAATTTTGCCAAAACTGCGACCTAGTTTGCCCATAGCAAAGAAAACACCACAGACATACATAGCAAGATCAAAGAATGGCCCAGTGTGGACCTTATAACAGGATCTCAGCGAAGGACCGGCAGCGATTGATTCAAGCATATCAGGATGGAGAGGACTGGCAAGATTTCGGTAGGCTGTTGGGCATCTCACGAAGAACCGTGACTTACATAGTTGGACAATTCAACGCAACCGGTCGTATAGAGCCTCTGCCTCGCGGAGGTGCCAAGCGGAGGTCCCTTAACAATGCTATGATTGAGAGCATTGTGCCTACGTCTACCATTATAAACTCGCTGTTTATTGTTCACTTTTACAGTTTATTTCGTCACACTTCCGAATTGATTCTCAATAAAAATTCTTCTTGGCTTGCTATGGGCAAACTAGGTCGCAGTTTTGGCAAAATTGATTGCAGTTTTCAAAGAGTTGTCTGTGGCTGAAACTCTGGTCATGACTGAGCAGACTTGGCCTAGATAGCAAAATTATAAGTGATATTTTTCCGCGGGCAAAATTGATTGCAGTTTTGGCAAACTAGATCGCAAAAAGGTATATTTTTTGCAGAAAAAAAAATTGTCATGAATATGGAATTGTCGCAGAGCATTAAAATTAATAGCAGTTACTATTACGGTAGTCTTTGAGCCGAAAAATTACAACTGAAAGATAAAAAAATACTTTGAAAATCGATGTACTTTTTTGTAGTTGAAAAACCCAACTTTTGGACTTGCAGACTTAGATTACCCTTTGTTTTAACGAAACCATTTTTAAATTAGAGCAATCAGGAGGGTCCAGCGCACAAATGACCACTATGCTAAAAATTCGGCATTAGTACTTCAAACTTACGAACGCACAGAAAATGTAGCTGGAATGTACGGGATATTGTTGTGTACTTTTAAAAGGCTTCAACTTTATGAACATTTTAAGTTATCTTTGTGCTTCTCAAATGAACTTTCAAGTTTTATGATTTAAAATCTGAATAATTCGTCATAGAAAATTTCAAAACGCAGCCGCAGCTTAGTAGGTTAAAACAATCTTTTTAAGAAATTTTAATCAAGTCACGATAAAAAGGAAAAAATACAATACACTGTCACAAAGTTTTAAGACAATAAGTTTGAATTAGTACATTACTCTCTCAGTTGATGCTTTTTCCGCCAAGGGAAAGCGAAAAATCAAAGCCGAGTCCAGACGTTTAGCTCAGGTTTTGGACTCACCGATGACTCTACAAGCGTAGAAGTCGCTCCAGCTTCTTCGTGACACACCGGATCTTCTCCTCGTCCTGCGACTCCATGGCAACGCATCGTTCATCCCTGATTGTCTTTATCTGCTCATGGCAGAACTTCACGTGCTCACGGCTGTCGCTGTAGTGAGCCATGGGCGTGCAGCTCCTCCAAATCTGGGTCTTCCTGCAGCTCCTCCAAATCTGGGTCTTCCTGCAGCTCCTCCAAATCTGGGTCTTCCTGCAGCTCCTCCAAATCTGGGTCTTCCTGCAGCTCCTCCAAATCTGGGTCTTCCTGCAGCTCCTCCAAATCTGGGTCTTCCTGCAGCTCCTCCAAATCTGGGTCTTCCTGCAGCTCCTCCAAATCTGGGTCTTCCTGCAGCTCCTCCAAATCTGGGTCTTCCTGCAGCTCCTCCACCCACGCGTCGAATGAGATTTCAGGTGCGCAATTGCGGAGCAGCTCAGCTTGCAGACTCCAGCCAAGGCAGCGGAAGTTCACGTACAGGTGGGAGGAGCGAGGCTGCGACAGTCTGGCTGTGAGCAGAGACTGGGTGAACTCGGGCAGAAATCGAAAGCGAGGCGGCGGAGAGTCGAAGGGAAGGCAGAATCTCCAGGCCCAGTCAAAGTCAGTTCGTGTAAACTTGGAATTCTTAATTTCGGCCGGTTTCCAGCTTCTCTTGACTTGGAAATTCTCACAATCACAATCTCACAATCTCACAATCTCACTTAGAATACAATACATCTTGTAACCCATTCATACCACTGAACTGACTCAAAATCGCCGAGCATACATCAAATTGAACAAGAGGACCACACTAGGGATCTAGAGTATTGCACGCGAAGCAATCACTGGAGCTGCGTCTTTATTTTATTTAATGAACCAAGGTACCATCGCAAAAATCAGTAGCACAAGTAAAGATAATCGTTTATTGATTCTTTAAAAAATTACTTCAATAAAATGACAAACGGTTTTACTATTTCTGTTACTAACGGCTACTAATTTAATCTTCCATTAATTAGTCACGATATTGTTCTCTCTAAAGGCTTTACTGCTAGATATCAGGAAAATGGGTCATAAAAATGATGTCTTGATTAGCGAAAAGAGATATAACATTTACTTCTTGTTGATTCAGACCTTTGTTTTGTGTACTTTTGCAGTTTCATACTCGTACGATCAACTTCCAAAAAAGCCACTTCAGGCCCGAGCTCGAGACGCTACAGGGTGATCGTACCGTCCCAGGTGCGCTCGGCCTCGTCCTTGCCGAGTGAGTTCTCGGCGGTGCACACGTACGTGCCCTTGGCTTTGTCAGGGCCGATGTTCTCTGGCGGCGAGGGGTGGGGTTGCGGATCTTTGAAAGGCCTATCTGTCTGTCTGTCTGTCTGTCTGTCTGTCTGTCTGTCTGTCTGTCTGTCTGTCTGTCTGTCTGTCTGTCTGTCTGTCTGTCTGTCTGTCTGTCTGTCTGTCTGTCTGTCTGTCTGTCTGTCTGTCTGTCTGTCTGTCTGTCTGTCTGTCTGTCTGTCTGTCTGTCTGTCTGTCTGTCTGTCTGTCTGTCTGTCTGTCTGTCTGTCTGTCTGTCTGTCTTGTATCACAAGACTTAACTACTATCGACCGCATTAAAAAAACGTATTTTATATTCGAGTAACTTGACAATAAGAATTAGATTTCCATTAACAAAATTGCGTGAGTCCTTTGTGCAGGTATTCTCGCATCAGCATTTCTCACCGGTGGGAAGTCTGAAAGAGATAATTGGTTATGTATATCAAATCGTGATTTGACATTCTGAATGCGATCAAATGCATGCGGATAAAACGCGTGAAAATGCTCACTTGTAAACAAGCTGCGATCCGTATCTGTGAGAGTTAGCATCGTCGTAATAGGCCTCCTCAATCTGTCTAATCCACTTGGGATTCTCCAGTCGAACATTCCGGTTGTCCATGTCGTACCTGATGATCTCCAGATCCGGATAGGGGTAGCCGACGAAAAAGCAGTCGAACTCAATGTCGCCAGATGCTGTCTTAGTGATCTTCATCACGCCGTACTTCCTTGAACCGTCACCCTCACCGGGCTTTGCTGTTGTTTTTGGAGAATGTTTTTATTGAACAACGTGTTCTATACAGTTGAAGATTTTGGAAACACAAATCTAGGAAGCCATTTCTAAGTGTAGAAAGTCAAGGGAAGCCGAAGAAAGTCCACAAAAGCAAGGGAAGGAAAATATTCTATGGCCACATCGCAAGACAACGACAGTAAAAAAAATGCAAGCAGCCCTAGTTATAGTTAACCTAGGCGTGTTGAAACGGGGAGAAACGCATGGCATCCCGCCCGCTGCAATAATCTATGGCCAACTTCAATAAGTAAAAAAACTCTATAAGTATCTAGATAATGTTTCTACAACTTGTGTATTTTAAAAGTAAAGCTTAGTGCTGCTTAATAATTCTTAGTATCAGTTACTATTTTTTCAATTCGCAAAATAAGGAGTTTTGGCCATAGACAATTTTTGGATTTTATTATTTCTTTCTTTGTCTTGTGTGCTGGTGTGCTAATATGGATATCTGCGCCCCCTTAACCCCGCTTTCTTCTGACTTTGCCATAGACATTTTCAGCGGGCCGTGAAACCGACTGAATGCATTGGAGTAAAATGGGATTTTACCATAGACAGTCTCAGCGGCCCGTGAAACGCGGTTTCACGCCCGCTAACTATAACACTAAAATGGATGGGCCGCATCGGGCAGAAACGAGCCAACACTCCTCAGTGCTACGCGCCTCGGCGTTATAGCTCATTTCTGCCCTCTGCAGCCCATCAATATTGGTATATTGTATAATCAACAACACAAAAGCTTGGCTCACTCAGCACGAGTGCCTTAACCGGCACAGACTGCATCTGATAGTCCTGGTCGCCAGTTACGTTGGTGAATGGCCTGACTGCAACACACATGAAGATGCCAGAGTTCATTACTGAGCTTGTTTGCACCATCAGGGTAGCCTTGTTGCCCTCCAGGCTTTTCTGCATGGACGACACTTCAGTAGTGGTGCCGGCGATTCTCTCGGCGTAGAGGCATTTGTAGTTCTTGCACTGCCGCGTTTAGCAATTGATATGTGAGGGGCTGGACGTCAAGCAATAAAACTTAAGATCACGGACATCACTGTCAAAACAGGTCTTTAAGGTAGCTACCTTGACCCAGTCGAGATATCTGTCCTCCCCGAATGTCCTGTCGACCCCGGTATCGTAGTTCTGCAGCGTGCAGGTCAGCTCGACCGCCAGTCCGTTACGACGCAGCTCGATGGTGTCGGGATTTCGAATGATTAGAGACGGATCCATGCTGTCTTTCATTGTCACCAGGATGCTGGGCTTCTCGGGCATAGCTGATTTTAAATGAAAGGGGGGCATGTTCAACAATCGTAGACTATGAGCAACTTGGGCCTGGATCAGGGCCAGGAACCAGGGAGTCAATTTGAAGGAAGTCTGGGAGCCAATCTGGGGCTGTCAAGGGTCAGCAAGTCTTTCAGAATAAGAATAATTCGGAGAGTCGGCAGTATCTATTAGAGTCTGTGCGCTGGAAATAGGGAGACTGAGAGTCAGGTCGCCAGTCAAAGTAACCTGTAGTCAAAGACACATTGTAGCTTGTATTTGAGACAAAGTGATAAGTAGATCGGGAAAGTTATCTAGGGAAACATGGAGCCAGTCGGTAAAGTTAGAAAGAAATATTAAGTAGTTTGGAGCCTTGCATCGCACACTTACTGAACACGGTAACCTTGAAGTAGCGCTGCCCGATGCCCTTTGTAGCAATGTCCGAGTCATTCTGTGGTCGAACAAAGCAAATAATTTCTTTATTGTCAAGCGTCTCGGGTATGTCTGTGAGGGTCAGAGTGTTGCCAGCCGGGGAGGCGTAGTGCGGCAGGCCATCCTGGCCCAGGATGTAGAACTCATACCGGTGAGGATACGGGATTTCTGACAGTCGTCCGCCCCTGTTGAAAATCAAATGAGTAAAGAGAAAGTCAATGAGATTGCTACTTACGAGCTATAATCTATAATCGATAAATAACAATACTTTGACAGCTTTGAAAAGTATGCCTCATGGATAGCTTACTCATAGTAGCCAGCATCGCATCGGATGAGAGCCACTCCGCCCCGAAGCATATAGAACCTGAGGTCGCGCTCGTCGTACCCATACCACTTGTTGTAGTATTGAAGGCGGATTTTAATTTTCGATGGCACCTTGACAAAGTCGAGCTTTTTCGTGTAGGTAGTTATTTTACCAGTGTTCGGGTTTGCCTGTTTAGCGCGGCACTGCCACTTGAAGTCGGCGTACTGTTCGTACTTTCCCAAAGGGCAGAACACAATGTTAGCCATGACTTGCATTTTATTGCACTGCTTGATCAAGTCGGGCACATCCGATGATGACATTGGATTGTTGTGCACCAGCTCGAGCTCAGTACCGTACGGGTTTCCAGTCATGTGGCAGAAGATGTACACGCCTGGATCTTTGTAGCCGTCATCGGCCATACCAAATTGGCCCATCGGAGAGTACACGATGTCAGTTACATCGTGGCTGTCATTTTGAACTTTGTACATCATGTTGTAGGTGTTCTGGACAATAATCTTCAACCTCAGTGGGTCATCTATGAGAGATTTGGAGTGACAGGAAAGTATTCATACGAGAGTTGGCAAACTAGGCGTGAAAAAACCAATTATTTATTAGCTCTTAGTTGGGTGCAAGCTGACGGATGTTTTTCTAGTGGTGGGATCATCTTGTTTTCTTTCTCTAAATTTAATAATTCAGTTTTATTTGCGCTTAGTGCGTTTACTATAGGGGAGCGTGTATCCTAAGCAATCAATAAAAACAAGTGAAAATTCAAATATCGACGAGTGCTTACAATCCGTAGATTCGTAGCGCATGTTGATAATTTTGGTTTTGTGCCCCACATCATTCTTTGCGTTGCACGTGAATGGCAGCTGATGCTCGTGCTTGTCCATTACAAAGGTGATGTTTGAGTAGCTACGATTTCCGATCACTCCTTCGTCGACAAGCTAGAACGAGTAAGTTGATCCCTAGTTAGCGTAAAATAAACTTTCTAAATTGGTAATCAGATCTACATACAGTTATGCCAGGTATTGTAGTCGCATTCTTGTCCCAAACTTCCCACCAGACCCTAGCTGTGGGTATGGCATCCACGTCGTAGCAGTAGAACCACTGTCGCTTTCCATTCACGAAAGTTCGCTCTGCTACTTCGTATTTCGGATTTGGTGGTTTTTCTAAAAGTGAAAAGTTGGTTTTGAGTAGAAAAATATTGTTTCCGCTCGTAATACTAGTTTTAGGTTGTACGCATTGATCAAACACGAACCTTCGACAGCTGAAATGAAAACATTGTACTCCATCACCTTGGACGACTGCACTTCGCGACCCGACCGATAGAATGTGTGACAGCGACAATAGTACATGCCTGAGTTTGTGTGCTCTGCCTTTGTAATGTTCAATGTTGGCCTGGTCTCCGAAAAGAGCTGGATCATCTTCGGCGCAATACGGCGCCCCAATAGTTGCCGGGCACTCTTCTGGGACTTGTACACCCATGAATAGCGCTGGCATGGAAGCCCGTCTTCGTCCAAGTTGTTCGTTTCCGGCAAGCAGTTGAGAGTAACGCTTTCGCCCTCGTTCAGATTGATGTTCCTCGTACCAACCATTTGAGGCACAACTTCGACGTCCGCCTTCTTAGACTCGTAGGAGTCGGAGCCCACACTCCGGCCAGACGACCTGGTTGAGTCAGGTTTGCGCTGGCAGCTGAATGTGCCCCAATGCTCTACGCTGAGAGGGTTCAGCACCAGATCGTCACCGTCGCGAGACACGCCTGGCGGAAGAGAGTCCGCTAAAGACTCGTCCATTATGCTGTAGTTCGGCTGATCGGGAGCTCCAAGGGGACTTGCGAACAAAGACGTCGCTTTCCTGTTGGCCGGTTTGAAGGTCCATACAATCGGGATGGTGACTGCATTGGGGCTGCGTACAATTTTATTGCACTTTAGCCGCACCGCGCTACTAACTGGCTGCTCGACTTTTTTGACCGGCGTGTTCAGGTCCCAGATGAAGGCTTGTTCTAAAATTTCGAAGAATACGAGTATTTCACCAGTGATAAACATATAGACAAACAAACACATTTACAAGACAAAAAATTAGCTTACGTGGTTTCAAAACGACTGGTGTCTGCCTACTAACTGTGTAATTGTTGATCATGTCGCTAACGTGGCAATTCCAGAATCCAGTGTCGTTGTCATTTTTCATTCTATAATACACAGTACCAGTGAAGTTGGCCCCGTTCACTTGCATTTTGACGCTCTCAAAGCGCTCTGACAGGCGACCAACGGGGAATGGCAAACGTGTCAGCGTCGCTCTGAACTGAGCCGGTCGAGACGGCTAGATGAGCAGCAAAAAATCGGCGAGTGAAAAAATGACGGAAGATTTAGGTGGTAAAAGGTAAGCATCGAAATGGCGCTTCTATCTATTGATTGGCCTCAATGAGAGTGTGCTCTCCTCATCTCAGAATCCCAATGCAGGTTTAATAGCAGATAGCTTGTACAAACCTCCTTAGCTACCACCGAACACTGAATGGCGGTGGTGTCCGGATCGATCGGATTGCTGCGCAGCACGACCCGCTTTATCGAGCTGCTCTCTACAGTCAGGTTAGAGAAGGCCACAGCCGATCCAGACCGCCTGTTGTAGCCTTCGCACCTGTATCGGCCAGTGTCCGCCGGAGTAGCGTCTTTAATTACTAGCCGAGCTGAATTCTCGTCTCGCACCTGGAAGACTCGTGGTGTGTCAGTGATGCGGCCTCCATCGGAGTCCTGCCACTCCAGCAGCCATGCGGTGCCGTTGTAGCCGGGCTTCTGGCGTCGGATCTTGCAGTTGAGAACAACGGTGCGCCCGGAGGGTATGTTCAGCGTTTCCGGCTCCACGATCGGAACCACGTCTGAGGAATGTTAGCATGATGATTATCTCTAAAGATTTGCGTTGCTACTTTAAAAGCAAATTGACGAAGTTTTTTCTCTGACTCAATTGTTTGAAACTTTAGTGAAATACTTTTTTTCGAAAAAAAATTCTACTTTTATTTTTTGACAATGCAGAGTATCAAATCTCAGCGAATCTCAGTGACATTTTTGAAATCAGCAAATTCATTTAGGCTTACTATGTACTGCATATTTTTAAGCCACATTTGTTCAGTGATATTGATGTTCAAAAAGCCATATTGTTCGACCCATTTTTGAGCTGGATGGAATAAACAGCTTTCCACTGCACTGAACTGTCATGCGCAATAACCATTGAGAACTTACACTCTTCACAATCCGGCTTTTCACTGCTGGGTCGACCCAGAATCTTGTCGGCATAGCCTTCCTCGCACCTGAAATATGAAGTTTTTTCTCAAATACAGTCGTTTGGCAAAGAAATACCTCTGGTAAGATACGGAGCTATTCAGCAAAGGCTTTTTACTTGTCGCAAGCTGGTGAGTTTTGGTAGCCTTCCTTGCACGGCACGCACTTCCATCGGTTCACGGTGGAGTTGTAGTCGATTATCTTATGGTAGTCTCCCGCGGTCTTGCATTCCTGCAATAAGAGTTAATTAAACGCTGTTAGTAATTGTGCAAAATGTTGCAAAATTTCGCAAAAATGCAATCTTACAAGAAAGCCTTTTTAAATAAATGATATTAAATGCACACATCCATTATACGAAGTAATCAGTCTTCGGTTTGTCAACGAAAAAACAATCACTTCTTGCTGCCTAAAGTAGAGACTGTGACTTTCTTGCCTCTCCAACGGGGGGCGCAGATTTCTAGTTACTATACTAAGCAGAGATCTAGCTTTATCTTTTAACTATAGCCACTTTGCGCATTATATTACCGCATGTTCGTGCAATTGTTTCAGTTAAAAGTGTCAAGTGTCTTTTCTACTCATTTTTATCACCCCACTTGGCCACGCTGTCGTGTCCCCTGGCATCTAGAGGTCGCAGCCTTAATTTTACGGCGGCACACAACCTGGCTACAAACGGACACCAAAACCTCGATAATTATCTGGGGGCGCGATTCGAATTTGTTAAATATTTATTGACGGCCTGACAAACTGCCTGAAAGACAGGCAAAGATAATTTGAGAAAGAGATAAGAACTTTGGTCACCAGTGTAAAGCATAAAGCAATTTTGCACGGTTCTGATAGCATAGGCGTCTGATTCTTTGAAAAGATATTACAAAGCTGGTAACCTGACAGAGCTGCACTGCTACAGATGCACCCATGGCCTTCGTGGGAAAGCAAAGATTATGGTTTTAAACTGCCCCGAACACCAGAAACTGTGATTGTCATGCATCAGTCATAAAAATTTGGACTTTTGCTACAAAGTATTTCAAATTTTATAAACATAAATAATTAAATTGGACGCCTCGTTGATGGCTTTTCGAAGCAAACCTGGCTAAAAAAGCTTCAGTATAGGTATCCAAATTAATTTAATGACGTTTCTAGGGTAGACGATGCTCAATTTTTATGAAATAGCAAGCAAAAATTATTCAACGCAAAAGCTAACTGCGCTGTTTATCTGCGCTGCGTTCTACGATTCTCAAGGTGGCGTAATAAAACCCCAATAGCTACGCGCTACCAGAAAATCTACGTGCTGTCTTAGTAAACTTGTTCGGTGGAGGGAGAACCCATCTACGTGTAGCGAACTGCAGCTGCACAGCCCATCAAATTGCATGGAAATCCTCGGAAGAAATCCTCGGAAGATCGCTAAACTGCGCATAGCAGGGATTCAGGATGGCGGTGGGAATAGAAGAAATCATATAGACGAAATGCTTAAGTGAAGTAGGCAGGGTAAGAGAGTTAGGAGGGCAAAGTCGGCTGTTGCAAGAGGAGCCTCGCAGATTCGCAGAGACGGTTGAAAATCAATCTTTGCGCAGCGACCAGACGAAGCGGTGACGCACAAACCAAATTAGTCACCGCTTTAAGCTTTCCCAGCGTGCACACGTTTACAGAATTCAAAGGGAAACTAAAGGAGTAGATGCTGGAATTCTGGATTCGTGTGCACAGCCTTCATAACTGAGGTGAAAATGTTTCAAAATCTGAAGGAAATGCTTTTTCGTTGATTAGTCAAGCAGCTTTTTATCTTAGACAGCAAGCAAAACAAATGCTGACTTGACCCGAGAAAGCCGAAGTTCGCATGGTCGAAATTTTCTCGAGTATTTATTGGTCTCAGTTAGTTTCAAGCTGTATTGTTTGATTCCCTTATCAGCTGATAGGAAGCAAGTTCCAGAATGATCCAGGCACCCCAGTCTGCCCAGCCGGTTTATTTTTTTACCCTTTATACCTTACATTATTCACCGAGTCAAGGCTTTACGAGTCTTGACTTATTTTCAGCCATATTCATCGTTTTAAATCAGCTATTTTAAAGCGTCACAATGGGCTTTGGCTAGACAGCCAACCCTCTCCCCTTTGACAGGAACAGTGCATTACATGTTTTTTAATGCAAAAGCTGCTCAGTCATCTTGTTTTCTTCAGCCCTCGTCGGCACGGGCGCTGAAATACATTGCACTCCCACGCATACTGTCAGAGTAGCAAGCCGAGGATGGAACACAGCAGCTGTTCATGCAAACATGCGGCCATGGGACGCATCCTTGTACTACGAGCTATTAATAGCATGTTCTTACCTCGCAGAAGGCACCCTGGTACGGATCCGGACAGAGTGTACACCGCTCTACAGGAGCGGGATCTGAGCCCGAAGTCGCTGTAGCCTCTTGATACTTGATGTCAAACAGACGCACATTCTGCTGTCCCTGGAATTGGTACACTCGGAAGAAGACTCCTCGCAGGTCAGTCAGGGCGGTCATCACATCCTGTCGGGTCACTGGGGATCCGTCAATCGCTCGCAGGTTCTGCTCGTCCAGAGTCACCGAGTAGCGGGTCTCCGGTGCGCGCCTGGTAGTTCGGTCCCAGTACACCAAAGTTTGACCTCGCCAGCCCTGACGTCACACCGAAATGATTCGAAAATAATAATTTTCTTAACTTCCTACGCAAAAACAGTCAATTGATTACCTTTATTCCGAAAATCGGGAATGCAGTGTCCGCTCGAAGGCCCAGGTCCATTCGTACGTTGGCGCGGACGGTGAAACTGACCTTTCCGCCGTAGGCTGCCAGCTAGAATGTTTGTGATCACGATTAGTTTTTCGGTTGCCTATTGCCTGGTTGCCACAGTCTACAGATAACTTGACATGTTTGATCGAAACGACATAATAACAAAAAATATCGCAACCAGGAGCACTATGCTTGACAGGTAAATGTAGACACCGCGGACAATACAGAAAGATCAGTTATATCGTCATGGGATCCCTGAGTAGCAACTTACAGTGTATGCACCACGAAACCGAAAGTACGTTCAATCAGACAGAAAGCTGTCAGTCGCCTCAAACTTACACGCTTTCCTGACAGGCTAGTGAGAAAAACGTATGAGTCATCGTCGTCCGCAGTGCCCCGAGCTGTCCCCGGTCGGAGCGATGGAAATCTCCGGCCCGCTCTCCACCGTCAGCTTCTCGTGCGATGTGGACTCCTCGTACACACCGTATAGGCCCCAGCCCATGAGGCGGACGGACGAAGCATCAATGGGTGTAACTTGTTTCTGCGGTCAGTGACAGAATTTTATTCGAAGCTGCTCACACTCGAGCCTCATCGCGAAAAATATGAGCTAATCCAATTATTGGTTACCTCCTCAAAGAACAGGCCAGCATTCTCGCAGGCGTTGGAACGATCTGAGCAAAAGCAGGGCACGCAGCCATCAGGGTGGTCTTTCCTTAGACTGTGGTAACCCCGCTTGCACCTGTCACAGTTGGGGCCTTCTACGTTGGCCTGAAATTTGTTTAAAACAGTTTTACAGCTTACAGTTTGTTCTTTTCTAATTTCTGAAAAATTATTTCTCCTTTGGATCTGCTTAAACTAAAGAAGCTATCGTTCCAGCAATAAATTTTCAGATTCACTGTGAATCGTAGAGGTCGGCTAAAGGTTTCGCAGCGTCACAACCAGTGTATGTACCTTCTTAATATACGCATCGCCTCTGTACGAAAGAACTTAAAGAAAAGAAGGACCCTATTCATCTATTTATTGCTCAACTGCGCTCATTACTTTATGTCTGCTATTCGGTTTACTTAGTAGCAAGAATCAGAAGTTTCCCTACTTCTGTTTCTCACCCTGACACCATTCACCCTGAACACTCAAAAGCTCGATTGTATAAATCTGAGATGCTGGGGCCAACGCACGCACCTTGCAATTGCAGACGTTGTTCTGGCACACGCCGCCAATGCCGCAGGTTTTGTTACAGTCGACTCCGGTGCCGACTACAGTGAGCCAGTTTTCGTTGGATGCGTGCAATACAGCCATTATATACAATTCGATATGATTGAAATGACTGTGTACGTTTGTACGAGCGTACATGCTAAGTATTAGTTAAATTAAAACATTCCAAGTATTTTTGCGATATTCTATTAAAAGTTTATAGATATTTATTTTAGCTTTTAAGTTTATTGACTAAAATATTATCGCCACAAATTAAAACTTTACTGCAACGAATTGGGTATATTGTTCCTATTTTTATTGGTAAAGTCGTAGTGATAATAACAATCAATAATGTATTGGAGAGTACTAAATAAAATTATGAAAGCTTAAGCGCATAATTTGCATAATTCTATTTACTAAGAATTTACGTGTAACAAAGCAGCTACAAATGAAAAGATGCACGCCAGAATAGCGTTTCTGACTTTGCGCGGAATATCACGCAATCTGATTTGCTTAGGTTGTTATAATCGGTGCAATAATTAGCTTTAAATTTAATTATTCTAATCAAGCAAAAAGCATGCAAAGAAACAAGCAAAAGCTGTGAATCTACTTTATTTATTATCATTTTAATAACTAGAGTCAGTTCATACGAGCAGCCACTGTCTTTTAATTTTTTCTCATAAATTTTTTGTTCAACTGCTGTTGCTGCGCCGCTACCGCCTCGGGCAATTTGGACCGATCTGACCAATCAGCAAATCATGGTTGCACTACAGTGGATAATGAAGGGAGAGCAAAATGATATTGTTAAGTTGCTGATCAGTTAATGAATCGAAATCAAGTACTGAACGCGCAAAATCATGCTTGTCTTTATAGAAATCATGCAAAAATTTGAATTCTTTTCATCAAAAGACGTATTAAAATCTAAAGTTTTACTGTTTTTCAATTCACTCCTTTCCAACTATCCAAAATTTGCTTACGTAGTTAAAGAAAACTACATCTATTGCGAACAAGGAAGTTAAGCGAATTCCTTGAAAAAATGCCCGTCGTGCGTTTTACTCACCCTTGACATCAAAGATTGGCGACAGCTGCCTCTTGCACTTGGTAACTGCTTCGCAGTTGTAAAGACATTCGTCCGCTCTCGTGAAGTTCTCAATCACTAGAGTGCCTTCCACTTCATATGTGTTATCCGGGTTGCGACGGACAACTCGGTTTGATTCTTTCATCCGGGTCTCGTCGCGCAGTTTGCCCCAATTGCACCGCCAGTTGATGGTTGGTCGCTCGTTGCCAACGGCTCGGCATGTGAGCGTCACCCGGGAGCCTTCGCGCTGCTCAACAAGCCGCCTGCTCGTGGGCTCGGTCAAGGCCAGGGAGCAGCACGCGTTCTCATCCTCGCTAGTTGCACAGTCGTTCTCAGCGTCGCACTCGTACGCCCGAACAATACACTTGTCGTTTGAGTTGCAACAGGTTGAGTTATGAGGACAGTTTAGCCAGGGCTTGTTGATGCATGTGTTAGCTGCGGGGTTTTTTATTGAGCGACTCTGAGCACGAATATAAGAGCCTTTTAAAGAAATAAATATAATTATCATATGCACAAGAACTCACTGCACCACTTCTTGGATAAGGGAGACTCTTCATCGTAACCGTTCTCGCAGTCGTCCGTGCCGTCACACAGCCAGTGTTTCAAAACGCAGTTTCGAGCCGGACGCACGCCTTTCCAATCCTGACATGGGACCTCGTTCGGTTCGCAAGGAGCTGTTGGTGAGGTGGAAAAATAGACAAGCAGTAATTGATGCGCTTTCTGAATTTCAGATTCACATCAACTAATAAAAACAGTTAAGCGGTTCAAAACGCCAGGGAATCCCTAATAAGTATATGAGAACTCACAGCAGAGAGCTGGATGCTCGTCGGATCGGTCAGCACATTCGGTCACTCCGTTACAGACGATACTCCGGTCTCTACAGCGGTTGTCGCACATGAACTGGCTTGTCTCGCACCAATTGATGTTCACTTCAGAGGACTTTACCCTCTGGTTGGTGTTGCTGACGTCGTGAATGCAGAAATATGAGCCAGAGTTGCTAGCGGTTGGGTTATCGAAGACAAATCGAAAAGTGCCACGTCCAACTGACACAGCTCTGTATGACATCACCGTGCCTCTGAATGTAAGCTTTACATTCTCAGGACGAATTGCGAGATTTTTGTAGTTAGTGAAATTGCAAATAAACTCGGTTGTTTGTCCAACTACTTTTGCCATGGTTGGGGTTCCAGATTTTGGTGAAACAAGCGATCCATCGATTTTAATGTCCAAGCTCACTGAAAAGTTACGCGAGTTCATAAAAGTTAAATAAAGGATCTAAAAAGTAATCAAGTATATAGTGTTCTCCTCAAGATTCCTAACGGTCTGGAAAAATCTTACGCGGGTCGCTGACCAGTGGAACCGGGTCAGAGTACTTTCGGATGCCCGTACTCGGGTCGACCCCGGAGCAGCGGTACCACTTATTCGGCTGGTCGTAGCTTTGATAAATCGTTTTCATGCCGGTTAAAACTCTGTGAGGACTTTTCGGCGGGCCGATGGGATCGGTTTTTTTGTCGTTAATGTGAAACTTGATGTCTCCCAGACGCGTGTCGTGCGTGCAGTTTACTTCAGCGAAATTATCGATCTTATAGTACTTATCGACAGTGATGCCTGAAATTTTAGTTTGTTCAGTATTGATACTACTTATGAATTTTCGACAGTGCTTGTATAATCTATATACGTATTTTGTCATTAACTCTATTATTTTTTCCTATAGTTCACGCTGCTAGACAAATCGATGCCCTCTTTAGCTTCTTTTCATAACATAGTAATTACTAATTTGCATCGGCTGCGCTGATCTCAGCGTCACATAGTCCAGTTCGTCTCCTAGGCGGCACTCCAGACGGTAGTTGTTGAATCTCGGGTTGTCACGAAATTTAATAGTCACCAGCTGGCTAGAGCCCGAGTCTTTGATTGAGGTCTCGAAGCCGCCGGATTCCCGATTCACGGAAATGTCGAAGGATGGCGAGCCGTCAGACGGAACGACCCGCCAGATGACGTCCTTTAGCTCGCCTCCAATAGGGATTTCGCACTCCAGCTCGTTGTCGGCTCCAGGATTTCTGGCTAAATCATAAATAGCCTTTCCGTACTCGTGAATCGTTGGCACTGGAATAAATGATGACAGTTTTTTCAGCTCACGGACTCGATATTTTGTAAGGTTTCAGTTGTCGATCATGGCTAGCATATCTCATAGATCTGATTTGCAAATAATAGTATTGCTTACCAATGACCCGAATGTCCAGGAAGGCGTACTTCACAGTGCCCCCCACCATGCACCGGTAATAGCCTTTGTTCTTCACGTCGCAGTTTTTGACAGACAGCACGGACGAGTCAGGATTTTCTTGAATTTCTACTCCACCTTGCCCGCTTAAATCGCTGTACTGGCTGGGGGATGTAGTGGTGTTGTCGCGAAAATACCACTGAGTGCTGTCACTTGGCGTCACCTTGTGGCACTCGAATGCCACTTTGCTTTTCGGCGTAACGGAGATCGGCACGCTGGCAACATCAGTTGGCAGACCTCGCATGCTATCTAGAAATTTGCAGAATTGTTTAGCAGTTACGTTTTTAAACACATTGTCAATGGGACTTGAGATCTGACTCAAACCAATGCGGCAGTTGACCGCATCCGCTCACGGATATTTTTTTTTTGGGGGGGGGGCACACTTACTCATGCCACAGAACTAAAGTGGAAAATACCGAATAATTCCACCTAGAAGGCATACTCGTACACTGTTGCTATAAGAAAGTCCTAACAATGAGAAGTCAAATTTTGCTCATGATTCGGACGCAGCTCATAAAGCTATCAAGCTAGGCAGTTCCTTGGTTGGTTCTAATTTTGATTTTTGGCTTCATATAGGTTTGAATTTAAAATATTGTAAGGCATATTTACGTTCGTAGACATTTGTCATTCGGCCGTCAATCATCTGCTGGACGGGATCTTTCACAACTTTAAAGGCCTGGTAGGAGACGGACGCGTCAGAGGGATCGGCGCACTTGTAATATGTGAAGCCGCTGCCGTGCTCCCGGTTGAGCTCGGAGTAGCTTAGGACCAGCTGCCTACCCGTCTGTCCAGGTATCTCGTCGAACTTAAAATTTTGATCGTTGTACTTGTACCACTTGATCGAACCGGAGCCGGAGCGGAGCATGCAGGTCAAGGACACGTCACGGTTCAGCGCGGCAGCCACCTCAGTTGTCCGATCGTCGGGCGGCACTACAGAAATCAGAATTAATAATTTTTCTCAGACAAAAATGCGTAAAATGCAGTAAAACATTGCTCTGTCAACATTACAATGGTATACATGAGGCTTTATCAAGGAAGTAAGATCACAAGACGATCTTGATGAATTTGTCTTGTACACCACATTTCTAACCAAACTCGGTTACAGTCTTCTAGTCTTCTTCGTAAAAAGGTTATAATTGACAATAGATCCAAGTAATTCTAAATCAGGTTCTATCAGGTGGTAGTTAACTTTGCTAAAAATAAATAGTAAGGAGGGCTTCAATGTGCAAAGATACTCACTCTCAGTGATGACAAACTTCATGGCTCGGTAAAGGTTTGGAGATATTGCCGGGTCAGCAATGCAGAGATACGTTCCGTATTTGTTGGGATCGCTTCCGCTCAGAGTCAAAGAGGGATCGTTTCCTATAACAAAGCTGTCTTTCACCCAGCCCTTGAATCGCCCCGGCGGTGACACGTTGCATCTCAGCACCATCCTACCGGCTTGGGCTTGGTGACGCTTCACCGTCACCACGGAGACCTCCGAAAAGAATGGGTCATTTATATTCAGCAACTGGGCCTCGACTCCCAACTGCGCTGAGAGCAGGAAGCCGAGAAGCAAAATTAAGCAGGCCATGGCCGCGGACTGTCCCATGGCTGTGGGTGCCTGGCTGTTTCTTGGGCAACACAGTTAGCAAGCTCACAGATACGCTGTGAATCAAGTTTCCGACCTGCAAACACTATAACAGACGCGGCGCGTGTCTGGGTTTATCGTGGAGCCAGTTTTATTTGCATTTTCTACAACCGGACAGCCAATTGGCAGGTCCCGGGTTTCTTATTGGTTGGAGGCGGAAAGATTTAACAGCGTACCTACGATTGGATCTGTTGTATAGTAGACAGCAAGAGCCAAAGAACTGAAAACTTTAGTTCAATTCTGGTGCGGGAAGGCAGACCCTGACTAGCAGTTTTTTAACTAGAAATTCGAGTGCATTAAACAGAAGCAGACTGGAACTGCACTAAAAGAAAATACCTCTTCAACTCGTACAAGGCCAAAGTTGAAGACAAAAATTCGAGGAAAACATCGGGCATGATTCATTGTCGTCGAACAGTGCCACCACGTGGTTAACTTCAAAATGTCATTGAAATAGAGCATCGATTCTTTCATTTTTTGAAAAAGCTTTCTACAAAAAACTGATAATAAACATGCATCTAATTATTTTGACGCGTGGCCCCTCTCATCAGGTTTATTTTGTAGAATAACGAACTGATGTGGTTGAATATTAGGGTGACAATGCTGCAGCAGATGTTTCATCCAGTCATTCCTGGTTCTACGAGCTAGTATGCAGCGAAACAGCCTGCTGCTACCACAAACCTAAAAAACGCTTCGGAATTATCGACGACTGTCGACTTAAAACATAAATTCTTGAAACTGTCTACTACAAGTAATTTAGTAAAGAAATGCAGTCAGGTCAAAATGCACAATATTAAATCTGAGTCGGCTCCCGTCCTGATCCGTTTTTTGGGTATTTTTTTACCTTGATGCTCTTTCATAGCTGTTGAGTGGTGTCTCGGTGTGTCAAGTCTAGTATCTTTCCGGGCTCAATTCTAACTCTGTCCTCGATCGCGCACTCAACCACATCCCCTTTGTACTCATACATTTGCAGAACGCAGAGCCCCAATTTAATGTCGATGTTATCTTCTTACAGTAACTCATAATGCTCACAGCTAATATTATTCTTTCTACAATGTGGGTCAGTGGGTGAGTTACATAAGCCTCTGTGAGATTTCTATGCTTACCCGAGATTGAGGCCAGATCACCATGAGCCATCACTTTTCGTAAGCTGGTATTAGCCATTGAGTCAGAACCAGTGGCGTAGCCAATCGCCGGGGGGTGGGGTTGGGCGCGGCGGGTACCAAAAACCATGAGGCAATTGAGTGCCTGCGGTGCTAAAATGAGTGCCTGCAGCGCCAAAATGAGTGCCTGCGGCGCTAAAATAAGTGCCTGCAGCGCTAAAATGAGTGCCTGCGGCGCTAAAATGAGTGCCTGCGGCGCCAAAATGAGTGCCTGCGGCGCCAAATGTGGCAATGGCATAAGGCATGGCCAGCCAGGCCAACCCGCCCCCCCCCCAATTGAAATTCCTGGCTCCGCCACGGTCAGAACCTCACATGTGGACTGCTGTGTCATAACTAAAATCTATTAGCTTTCGGTATACAGTACACTTGGATAAAAAATCTACTTATTCATTTTTTCGTCAACGTATTTTCCACATATTTCTACTAGTAGTAGTCAATCAAATAAAATTCCCCTAAACCTACTAATTTAATACTTAGAATATCCGGCTGTTTTAAATGTAATTACTTTCATTCTTTAAGTGTCAGTTATTGTAGTTGTGCGCGTATATTTCCTATTTATAGATTTATAAGTTTTTATATACGGCGTTAAATAAAAAAAGTACATTTTTTATAACTATAAGAAATTGAATTTAGACAAATCTCTCACATGAATTGAAAAATGCCGCCATAAAAGAAGAATTTTCTGTGAACTCTAGAAGTGCTGAAAGAGGACGGCAGCAGATCGACAGGCTGGTCGAAGTATATATAGCTTCCAGAGTCGACCTGCTGTATGGTTAATACTACACCTAAGATCCAGGTGCTCACGTGCGATGAAGGGCGATGAAGCAGAGTCAGAAGAAGCGCCTGAGGGCCAATCTAACGAAGTTCTATGAAAGTAGGGCTGCTGAACCTAATCCTAACACAAACGTTGGTTGAATGCTCCGAAGACCTTATCGCTTACGTAACCAGAAGACTGCATTCGCAGACCAGAAGGTTAAGTTTTTGGCACTGTTAATGGCAGGCACGGTGTGAAAAATAAGACCAAGAATGTCTCGGCAAAGTTGACACGCATGCACCGGGAGCCAAAACAAAAGCTATAGGAGAGAGCGCATGCGCGTGCTGAAAGACTTGTGATAACAAACAACCATTTCACTCAAAGCTGATTGGTAAGGCACCACTTTGGAGGCAGAAAGTTCAAAGACTAATATTGGTCTCTTTCATTCATTTATATTTTATTTACATAAAACCTCGCTACACATGATGACTTGATGTGTGTGCTTCTACGTTTTTATCGCATAAATAAACGATGGCTGTATGACGACTTGGTTTTAGGCTGAGCTTCCAAGCCTGAGGAGGGATTTTGGATGCGAACGCATTCTACAGAATCAGTAGCCAGGAGAATAACTAAACTTGTGATGAAATTCTTTTTATGCTTCGAATTGTTTCAAACACGTTGCGCGATTTGTGGCATATACGATATACCAAAGTACCACTGTATATAGAGGTACAGCACGTGCAGGGTCCTTGGGTGAGGACAAAAGTACGAGCTACAGAAAAATCGCGACTAGGGGGATAAAATTATTTAATTCTTATTTCTTTATTAAGTAAATTGATGAATATTCTCATCTTAAAATGTTCAATTTCTTTTTTCTAAGAGGCATCATATTGTCGGTTTTATTTCCTCAGTCGTATTAGCCCTACAAAAATCAGACTTCAGTCCAGCTATGTTTACAATTATTCCTGCTTAAAAAGTTAAATGAAGCTCTAAAAAACAAGAATGATTTTAAGTATATTGTGCACTTTAATGAACTATAATAACTATACACTTGTTTTAATAGGCAAAAAACATTTAAGATGTTTAAATTTATAATAAAAATAATGATTTCAACTTGAGCGGCCCGCGCCCGCCCGCATAGAAAATAAAAGCCATATTCATGGTTTAAAATCACTCTATTCTTCCATGTTAGCCAGCCAATCAGGTAAGTCGGCAGACATTCCTAGTTAAAGTAGGAAGACGGAAGAATTGTTTAATTTAATGAGCGTCGCGAAAATTTAGGAGTTATGTCCGAGTTTATCTACTGCGGTTAGTAGTGCGCAAAGTTTTTTGCAGTAGTAGTAAATTCATATTTCAATTCGAATTTCATATTTAGAAGCCCTGACGCCAAATCTCAGCCGTTTTTTGCCCGCCGTAGCAACGCTAGCTCTCACACTATTAAATTTAACAAAAGTACATAACTCTTATCACGGATACGAGTCTGTTTAATGACAAAAACGTAGGATTTTTTCGTAATTTTTACAGGGTCTCCAATATAGATTATTTCTTTATTTAATTTTAACTATATGCAAGAAAAATGAACAGTGATCAGTTGGAGATGCGCGTGGGAAAGAGCGAATGCGTGAATGTATTCACAATATGTCTATAAGTAGAAACTGAAGAAAATAAGAAACAGAAAAGCAGTGTGTTTTTGGGAATCGCATTTATATCCAAAATTTTTTGTTATAAGATTTTTTTGCAAATGAATACAGTTAGCTGACACACTTAGCTTCTAGGGAAGAGCAGCTCGTCGAGTAAGTCGCCGCGGACAGCTAGCGTCTTCGCCATTTCAAGCTGGGCCTCAGTACTGGCGGAGGATTGTCGATCAATAGCGTACACAGGAGATACATTGAAAAATCGGCCTCCAATGAAATTTTCACCAATTCTGAGTCTTCCGTCCTTCTACTTAAGTAGTCCTTGCATATAGGAGCCGGAGTCGCATGTAAGATCTCACGACCTGAAATATGATAATAAACAGCAAATATAAATGTGCCGTTGGACTTTAACTTTTATAAATGGCGAACCTTTAGTGCGCTTTTATTATTATAAAACTGCAAAACCTAAAACTTCAAATTATGATAATCATTTCTTTATATTTGCAAGGAAGTGACAGACATTGTTAATTAAGTTTGAAAAGCCTCCATACCTATTAGTTCGATTAGCAGCTCCTTAAAAACAAAGCTTGGTGGCTGCCGTAGCATCGAGCGCAGCATTAGCCTGAATGGCGATGTCGAGTCGCTGTTTGTTTTTTGTTACGGCCGGGAGCTCATCATTCAGATTACATGTACATGCCGCCTCATCGCCGTCCTGTCCAGTCGCGATGCCATTTTGCTCCTCCATCAACCTGTCCTGTGGTTCAGCCTCAGGCGTGTTTTCTTGTGTAGCCTGTCCAACCGTCCTACCGACGTGACTCTGGGCGCTGCACAATTCGATCAAATTATCGAGCTTTTTGTTCATCTGCTCCAGTCGCACGGTTGCCGATTGTCGGCGCCCCTAAAAAGTAAGGGAAACTCATAAAACAAAACATAACACAAATATACTGTACAGCTAATACCACATTTTCTCATCTATAGTTTTGCAAGCTAGCCGCCTACTGTAACAAATAAGTGCCAGGCGCTGTCCAGCATATCATTCTCACCGTCTCTATTCCCATGATTGGGAGGCAGTTCCTGATCAGCGCAAAGGTAGGCAAAGCAGGGACCATCAGAGTCCCGGGTTGTAAACTGCTCGAGGAGCGTCCGTCTACATGTACTTTCCTCCCGTAGCATAGACGTAGAGGAGCCTCTTCTTTGCTCGCTGCAGTAATGGCGCACAAGTCCTGTTCATTGACGGCTTGCATCGCATTCTGAGCAAAGCGAACTACAAACCATTTGTTTAATTGATGCTCCACGTGCAACCTGAAATAACTGCAAGGACAGTGAAAATAAAATTAGTCATATTTTTCGATGGTACTGCACTATTTTTGTGAAGCACATTTTTTATTAACTTTTGTGTTTCTTCTACCAACTTTGGCAGTTTTACAACTTTACAGTTAGTACTTTTTAAACTTTCTACTTATTCCAGACAAATATACCTATATTATTCAAGAAAATTTTGCTCTGACGCTTCTACATGCCCAACAGCTTATACATTGCTTTTTATCTGACATGATAAAGCTAGAAGTCATTAATCACAATTAAAAAAATTTATGAAAAATAACTAGGACAAAATACTACTGAGGATAAAAATCAAATGATGAGAGCTCAAAGTGCAAATGCAAGTGCATGCAAAAAGGTTATTTTTGTGATTTAATGATTTAAAGTTATTTATTGATTTATAATGTGATTCAATACTGAATTCTAGATGCCTTAAAAGGAGTTTTCATTGATAAGCAGGATTTTGAGTGACTATAAAACTGTGAACCTTTTTAGTTGTTTATTTCAAATATGTACCAAAAATTATCTCTTTAAAATGAAGCTACCTAAAAGCTGAAATAGTTCTTACATTTAAAAAACTACATGTTTTAGCTGTTAAAATTGAGGATAGAGGAACAAAAAGTTATGCTTCTTTATAAAGATTTCTAACTTTATTTTTATTAGTACAATGCAATTATTATTTTGCTAAAATGTATATTAGTATAACTGTAAAACATAGTTCGTGTTCAATGTGTCTTTTACTATGAAAGTTTCAAGACAGAATTTAAAAGATATATTATATAAAAATATCTATTCTTTAAAATAGCAAGACACACAAACCAAGGACTAAACAGTAACTAGTAGTATAGTTGCACACCTATCGCTTAGATCTTTAATTATTATGGTTATTAATACCCTTTAAATAGTAGAAATGAACAAAAGAAAGCTAATTTCGAGATTGAGGCAAAAACTGAGAATGCGCACTTCCATGTTGCTAGCCGTGTCTCAGCCGCGTCAAAATTTTAAACTCATGCCCCAGATGCGGCAGTAGTAAAATCTTACAGATTATGGTCTGAAAGTTATGTCCCAAAAGATTGCGCGCGATAATTCGATAGTTCATTTATGTACAAGTGAATGTGCACGCTTGTAAAATAAAAATGTATCTGAGCAGCGCGCGATAACATTCAAATCTATTACTTCTCATGCTGCGTTTCATTTATGTGTGTACAGAAGTTCAGCCTAATATTTTAACTTAAAACTTTGAAATTTCTTTACAGTTAGCTAAGTTTAACAGTCATTTTTTCAACTTTTTTGATCCGTACTTTGTTAAAGTGCAATGAATTCAAACGTCAGTTTAACTTGGAAGCGATCTCTTCATATTGCTTGTTCTGGTTCTAGAACCAGAACCAATTTGTAAAGTTTAACTTTTTGTCTCCATAACTAGAGGGATATTAGTGCTTTAATACTTTGATTATTGAATGGCAATAGCCAAGAAGAAAGTGAAAAATTGTGCAAAGTGATGCTGTTAGGGCACTCGAACATTCAACAAAGTTAAATAGTTATACTGCTTTTTTTCTTGGAAATCCGAACCGATTCTGGTTCTGGAATCGATTGCCGTGAAGAGGCTCACAGTTTAACTTGGAATTTAACCAGGAATCGGCTTCAATTTTTTAAGCGGGGTTCGTCGTGATCCATCCATCCATGAAGCATGAAGGTGTCCGTCGTTCGACACTGTCCGTCTTACTGAGTGAAGCAAGCAAATTAATTTTGTCAGTTGTCATTAATCTAACTTGATCTATAGTTCAATACTTAATGGCAATGTTATACCTCGTCATTGAGTCTTAGTCAAATTGTATGAAACGAATATTTGTCATGTTTATGCCTAGTGTCGTTTGTCAATCAGCTCTAGGCCTATCCTTATAGAAAAAAACCTGGCAGCAATCGAGAGTCGAAGAAATAGGCCTAGACATAGTGTCTATCTAGACCTTTTTAATATTCTATCATGGCTTCTGAAGCATTTTTATATTTGCATTTTTATGTTGGCTTTGTACATAGGGCCTATTACTATCTTACTAGGGGGCCTATCCAAATTTATTGAAGTTGATTAAGAGGTACTTGCAAGTTAATCAAACTAAATGTTTAGTAGAATATTCACAAGATCTCCACGAGACAAGATTCAAATTTCAAAATCATACATGCGCAACCTCTAATTTAAACTGGCCATAAGACTTACTTTTTGACAAAAAAATGCGACTTACTTGTGATAGAAACCCTAAAGCAAAATTAATACAATTTTGGGTAAACGGCAGGAGTAACTATGGTGTCTTATTTAGGCTAAATGCCTCGTCAGCTAATTAGTACCACGTCTGTATTTGGGGTGGGCATTTTTGCTACTTTGTCTACCACAATTTACAGTGGCCAGATCGGCCAGGTCGGCCAACAGTTGCGCATGTATGTTCAAGACAAGATAGGGCTTATTGTCAACTGTTGTATTGACATTCTTTTCATTTAAAAAAGGCAGTGCTTATTTAGTCGGCACTGGCCAAATAAGTTTGCTACTATTTAGCCGGCAGCCATATTCAGGAAGGTGGCCTCTGAGGGGGAAAATTCCAGCGCACACAAAGGGTCTCGGCGCACATTGGCGCACAAGCGCGACGCACACAAAGGGTCTCAGCGCACATTGGCGGTTGGCGCACCCACACTCTGGATCATGTAGTATATGCCCGAAAATTCAGGCGTGCATTGGCCTTGCACGCCAAAATTAGGTGTGCACAGTTGGCGTGCATCACTCCTAAGAAAAAAATATGCGTGCATACCTGGCGTGCACTTTATAGAATCAAGAGAAGAATCAATAGAATCAAGTAGAAAAAAGATGAAAAAGTTCATTTTTAGGTGCAAATTTCAAGCTTTTCAGTTTTTTTCAGCTCGTAAAAGAGTATTTAAACAAATCTTTGCGTGTATAAACTTTCCGTTGTAAATAGTATTGCCAAAAAAGCTTTAAAAGCAACAAGATTATCTAATAATAAGGGTCTCTTATGCAATTTAAAAAAAGGTCTTTTATTGTCACAACGAAAAAAAGGTCATTTATTGTCGCAACACCGGCGTATTTTTGAGAATGGGCATGTACAAATTTTTTTTCGGCGTGCAGTAGTAATTATTCAATTTTTTAATAACGGCGCACAGAGGGCGCACAGATGGCGCACAGATGGTGCACAGACGGCGCACAGATTGTCCCTCTAAAATTTATTCCGGCACACACTCTGCCACCTTCCTGACTATGGGCCGGCAGTCCTGCCCCACTGCTGGTCAAATAAGCTCGTTACTATTTAGCCGGCAATCCTAGCCCCCAATGGCCACGCCATTATATATATTTATTCAAGATATTTAAACTTTGGGCAATACAAAGTAGGTACAGTGAATATAAATCAATGCAGATTCAGTACAATTTATTACTTGCCTTCAAGTTTGTTTAATTGTTTCTGGAAGTCTTGCATATTCCGGAAATTATTTGAAGCAGTAGAAGACACATAAACAAAATAAAAATTAATTATGCATGTTTTACTTTCACTTTAATCTCTAAATCAAAACCACTCATTAAAGCCAAAAAACCACTGCAAACACCTTTAACTAAAAACTCCAAAATTGTAGTATAAATAATTAGCTTGTAGTATATTAAATTATTAACTTAAGGTCATGACGAGCAGTGCGCAATTATAAAATGTATAAATGTATTTTGACCACTGTGTCCATTGGGGGCCAGGATTGCCGGCAGTGGCAGTGTGACCACCACTGCGCTATTTTAGCGCAGCTGTGCTATTTTTGCTTGCCTGCGCTATTGCTCTATTTTCTGCGCTATTTGATGTATCTGCGCTATTTTGCTCTACATTGTAATTTTGTCGTTTTAAATGAAATACACAAAATGAAGTATCCAAAAAATGCTTCAAAACATCGAGTTTGTCTCCCCCCCATTTCTTTTAAATGCTTCAAATTTTAAATGCTACGCCTGACTTCTTGGAAAACGTAAGAGCACGGCGAATCAAGCAGGCCCTGAACAACAATGTGCTTGCTCGCCTACAATTCCTAGAGCAAGTCTTGCCGCGTTGCGACAAGTTTGAGAAGATGTTTCAGCTTGAGTCGACCCAAGTCCATCATCTTGCTGCAAGTCTTGATGAACTTCTCAGCGATATTTTGCTGAGCTTTCTTCGCGGCGAGGTGGTGCAGGACTGCTCAACTGTTGGCGAGATTGCCGAAAAGGCCAAGGACCGGGCAAATCAAGTTTCGAATAAAGAGTTGGTAATCGAAATAATACACGCAAGACACTGACTACGTTAACCGAAATGAACAAGCTAAGCTTTTTTGTGGCTGCTCGAAAGTTTTACGTCGAGTTGACCAGTCGTCTTGTTTCCTATTTGCCACTGCACAACAAACTGCTTCGTGCTCTGCAGTTTGTCGATCCTAAGTATTTGCTGTCAGTGTCTGAAGAATTTAACATCGACACAAGCGTTTTGCGCGTTGCTAGGGCCCTCACGACAGTGGTTCCTACTGAACGACTTGACGATCTTTGTTTGGAGGTAGCAAAGCTTCGCGCCTGCTGCCCTGATGACTTTAATGTATCTGCAGACATGACACCCGAAGAATTCTGGGCCACTTTGTCCACCGACATCTTTCCACATCTAACGGCGCTTGGTCGCGCTGCTTGCTGTATCCCTCACGGAAATGCGGACAGCGAGCGCGTCATCAAGTGGATCGGCACGCTTCTTACGAAGCAAAGGAATAAACTGTCTGATTTTACACTCGACTCGCTTCTGGCTATCAAAGTGTGGCTTAAGGCCAACAGCTGGCGATCATCAACAGTTGCGATTGGGCCAGCCCTCGTAGCTGACGGCTTCGAAGCTAAAGCAAAGGCCGATGCACGAGCTCGTGCAAAAAGAAACAAAGCAGCAATGGCACGAATCCAAGAGCAGTTCAATTCTATGCGGCGTGCCCAGGCTGAACGCAAAAAGGCTGACGAGGAGGAGCGAGAGCGGCGAAGGAATGCGGAACAGGTGCAGGCTGAGCAGCGCAAAATTGACGAGGCGCGTAGAAAAGCCCAGGAAATCCTTCTGGAAGCAGAAAAGTCCGAGGCTCAGCTTCGCAAGCGGATGAGTTCCAGCAGCAACAGCAAGACCGGCGGCAGTGGCTTAAATGCACCCACTCCCAAAAAGCGCAAGTAGAAGAATAGAGTCGAGAATCAATTTACTACTTCCCATCGCAGTGACCATTGCAATATTTTTTACTTCATCGCCGGGAGTGTTTTACATGTACATTTTTCTTCGCTAAAGCAGCCTGTCTGCTTCTGTCTCATTAAATCGAAATAGGCCCTATTTTAAGTTTTAAACTCCAAATTAACTATGAATAACTCAACATCTTTATGGTTGTATAAATTCAAACTTTTTACTTAATTTTACGATGTATAAATGGTGTTTGTTGTTTGATTTTGCCTGCGCTATTTTTTTCGTGCTGCGCTAATTATTTCTTGTAATTTTTGGTGGTCACACTGGGCAGTGGGGCGGGACTGCTGGCTAAATAGTGACACAATTATTTGACAGGTGCCGGCTAAATAGTAGCGAACTTATTCGACCAGTGCCGGCTAAATAAGCACTGCCTTAAAAAAATCCTGAATTTCTTATAGAAAATTCAGATAAGCCATTAGGCCTTACCCTTAAGGTTCAATAATTTTTCTTTGCATGTCTACTTGGAGCAAAAAAAAGAATTGCACTCTGAGCTAAGCATAAAATTGCACTTTTAAATTAGGTACAAGTGCAATTTTGTACTTTGCTTCTCTAGCAAAAACTCAGATCTTGTTTTGAATTTTGTCTTAGAAAAAAATTAGAATTTTAACAGCTTTAATTTTTAGTTACAGATAAAAGCTATAATTGAAAATGCTATACAAAAGAATTGTTTTGCACATAGGGTTTAATGTTCAAAGGCTTTTTATAATATGAACAAAGATAATTGTTAGTAATATTATAGGCCTAATAATTTTTATGGCACTTCAATAATATAGTGATCTCATTACCATATAAATAGTGAAATGGTTATTTTTATGGTCAACATATAAAACAAATATCATCTAAGTTTTAGATAGTATCATTTAAATATATAGTACAAACAAACTTTTTTTGATAAGAATAGTTTCAGCGTATGGTGCAAACTTTTTTGATTGGATTTGTTTTGGTGCAGGCATGCTATGATCCTGACTATGGGCTCTTAGTAGGATCTTCAGTCTGTTTACCACAAGTTAAAAAGAATACAACCAAAAATGGAAATCTCTAGTCCAAAAATCTAAAATAGCATAAAAAGTAGGGATTTATATCTTTTAAATTAAAGAACTCTTTAAGAAAATTAGAAAAATATAGAATATGTTAAAAACAGTGAAGCAAAACATTGTACATTTTTACGTATATATAAATTGATGCCAGAAAACACAACTTAAAATGAATTCATTTTTATGTTAAAATAGCTATTTTAACAAAGTTTAATGATATAGATGCAAAGTTAGATATATAATGACTGCTTTTGGCTGCTTTTGACTGTGGTGTTATTACTAAGTATCCTATCGCTATCACCAGTGTTGTGCTTGGCTTTCTAGCTCCTGTGGTGGGGTGGACTGCTATTGTCCGAAGCAACTTTGCTAAGTATACTTGTGGGGGCTAAGACTGAGGAGAAATCTAAGATCAAGGGTAGTGTTGCCACTAGTGTAGGAACCATAGGATCTACAATGAAGGGGTCTGTTTGGGTTCTACACAAATAAATTGCACTAGAACAACTAGTCTAAGATATTTCAATGTCCAAATGATAGGACTCAATGGTAGCAAATGGCCTAAGCAGCGCAGTCCTAGCACTGACAATTGTCCACACTTGAGCATGTCTGAGTTTAGCTCTTAGAAGACCCTAATTCCTACTAACCTAATAGCCACGTCTCGCGCAGATGGGTGGCAAGGAATAGATCTATGCGCCTGAAGCAGCAATAGACTCACGCTAACTAAGCTATCAGCTATTTCTTAGAATTGTGCACATGTGCTGCAACTGGCACAATCACTCTCACTCTGATTGAAGCAATGACCAGCAGAATGGCTTCAGCCAATTGATTTCCTGCCAATAGGGTAGGCTGGAAAACCAGAGCTATAGCACTAGCAATGCTCTACCAAGACCTGCTCAGGAGCGTGCTTTCTGCTTGAGCGCTGCAATGCTCTACCAAGACCTACTCAGGAGCGTGCTTTCTGCTTGAGCGCTGCAATGCTCTACCAAGACTTGCTTAGGAGCTTTGCTTTGCTGTTAACTGGTGCTAAAGTGCTTACTCGAAGATGATTCTCAATGAGCCCTATTGCAGCGCATGGCTTAAGTACGCCAGACGCCTACACAACCTGCGCCACGCTGTGAAATGACTTACCTGTGAAAGAAACCCTAAAGCAAAATTAACGCAGTTTTGGGTAAACGGCAGGAGTAACTATAACTGTCTTATCAAGCCTAAATGCCTCGGCATCTAATTAGTACCGCGCCGCGCCGTACTAATCGCCGCGCGCCGTACGCGCCGCGCCGCGCCGTATTAGATCCGCGCCGGACGCCGTCCGCCAAAATGCCCATGCGCTGCAATCAGGTCAATGAGTCTGACCAGCAGTCAAAACAGTTCTAAGGAAAAATCCAGACAATTGGCCTGCATGCATTGATAAAGAATGCAAAAAGTGGAGCATTTGGGCATTCCGTGACTTGACCATAGAACAGCAGCTAGAAAAGTGCAGATAATGATGCATAACAGATATTGATTAAGGGAGAGATTAGCTTGTTCAAAGCACCGACAGTCACTTCAAGCCACCAGTGACAATAGCATGCCAAATTTGGGCTTATGCGCACAAGGCTGCACAAGGGGAAGGTTTGGCTTAGGACCCAGGGTCCGCAAAACCCTCAGTCTAAAATAGAATGATGCATGGGGAGAGGCTCGGATAGCGGAGGAACAAGAGAGCAGAAAGGGAGAGGGTCCAGCAAGTGCACAAGGGGAGGAGTGCAGCTAACTATACTTGCGTACACTGAGTGATTATATGTGGCAGGCCAGGCAATAACAGTATAGGCAAGCGCCAAATTTGGCGGCTTCCACTAACTAACCCTAAGCTAGGAAAACTTCCTAATTCCCTATGTTAATGAGCCTCATTATGACAGCTCAATTGCGCAATATTGTGCAACTTCTCAGCAGAAGGCTGCTTAGAGTGCATGGAGGCAGCAGAAAAGTTCCTATTCTAGATACTAGTACTAGCAGCAGACAGAAGTGCCTATGATGTGACTGCAGCCCTATGCTTGTAGCAGAAGGCTGTGGCCACATCAGATAGCTTAAAACCCCCAAAGTGTTTTCTTAATGCCAACAGATAAGCAGATTTATAGCCTCTTATTATTTACAGTGAATGCTTATTACTTAAATGGGATAGTATATTTTGTATAACCTAACCCTTCTGCTTAGGTAAATAATAATTGCTATAAATAAAAACCATAAAAGAAAGCTATTGCTTACTTTTTATTAGGTTGAAATTTTACCTGTATAAAATTAAAAACAATGAATAAATTATATAGTCTTTCAACTACAATCTGAATGTATTTACTGTAAAATCAGATTGATGAAGATCATTTTTTAAATATCTTTATAAATAATCATTAAATATTAAAAATTCGTGTAAATATTTTTTTGCAACATAGTATGAATGACAGTCATAATAATAGTAATTAGCAAAGACTTGATTTTTTGCTACTTGTTTAAGGAGTAATTATCTAAGAATATATATAGTTGTAGTTATAGAGCATATCATGATTCAATTACAGCAATGATTGGAAATGGAGGAATTCCAATACAGAGTCTGGCTGGCATCACAAGCCTTACTGACAGTAAGTAATTTGTTTATGAGTCTGTTTACCCTTTTAATATGGTCCTAATCATTCATTCAACTGCTTGTTCCTATCACTTGAATCTTCCCTAATAATCATTATTAGGATTTCTTAAATGTCCTAAAAAATCCCAAGCAGCCATGATTCTTAAAATTCCCAAGAAGCCCAGTTACTTGTGCTATTATATTCTAATAAAAGATCATGGTACCTTGAGAATCCACACTCGCCATCACGAATCCACGAATTTCCCATTAATTAAAGAATCCCATAGGGAAACCCAGCCACTCATACTGCCGGAATTCCCCATGAAGAATCCCAGCCACTCATAATCTCGGGATTCCCCATGGAGAATCCCAGCCACTTTTTATCCCGGAATTCCCCATTGGAAATCCCATCTGCTCAATCGCAGAATGAGAATCTCCCATGAGGAATCCCAGCCACTTATAATCCCAGAATTCCCCATTGGAAATCCCATCTGCTCAATCGCAGAATGAGAATCTCCCATGAGGAATCCCAGCCACTTATAATCCCGGAATTCCCCATAGGGAATCCCAGCCAATCATCATAATCCTAAAACTTCCTACGGCAATCTAGAATAAGCCTTCAATCTACTGTGGAAATGAAACAAACCGGCACTACTAACAGTAGTATACTATCGATTATCGCCCGCAGTCTTGCCCGAGCTGCCGCTGCCCAGGCCTGTCCAGTCCAGTCTATCGCGCCAGCAGTCGCTGTACTACAGCCAGCGAGTTGGTCAGCAGGCCGAGCAGCAGCTGGCCCAGGGGCGTGGCAACATGCGCCTGTTAGAGAGCATCGGCTGGGCCCTCACCCAGACCGACACTTCATCTATCGAGCTCAAATCCGACCAGTGCGCCGCTGCCGCACCACCGGCTCTGTTCCAGGCCGTTTTGGCGCAGAATACCCGCCGATTTGAGAAGCGGCCCGAGTTCGCTCTCTACTGCCAGTCCTTGCTGGCTAACGGAGCCGGCGGTCGGGCAGCGGAAGACGCCGGTGTCGGGGGCGGCGGAGCCCCGCCAGTCTCGGGGTCGGCCACGTCGGGGCCAGTCGATGACGCCGAGCCGGACCAGGACCAAGAAGAGTCTGGCAAGCGGGAGAAACACCGGCACAAGAAGAAAAAGCGCAAGAAAGAGCGCGAGCGTCGCTCGTCTTCTTCTACAAGGGACGACACGAACGAGACCAATCCGAGCACCTCGACGACACCGTCGGGAGCCTCGGGCCAGGTGACGGTGGTCAGCAGGGAGGGCATCAAGATCAAGCTGAAGCTGCCGTCACCCGTGGTGAAGCCAATCAGGATTGAGAATCCCGCTTCGGAGCGGCCCGCGATTGTCTCCGACGATGTCGCCGAAGACTCCGTCGCCGCCGTCGGGGAGGCGGCGGACGCTGAAACGGCTTCGGTGTCCCGGCAGCATAAGAAAGAGAAGCGCAAGAAGCACAAGAAAGACAAACGGAAACGCAATGAAGTTGATTCAGAGCCGGGCGGTGATGCTTTGCAGCAACAGCAGCACCCACCGCTGCAGCCGCTCACACTGTCGATGCCCCAGTCGGCTGCTGCTGCACCAGCGTCTTCATCGCTAACTCCTGGCGGACTCAACGCTTTGGACTCGCCGGGCTTCTCCCGCCAGCAGCAGCAATCGAAGCTTCAGGAGTTATTAACGAGGCCAAGGCCTGCTCAGCAGACTCCTCAAATGCCTCCCCAGCATCCGCCTCCTCCTCATCAGCAGCCGATGCAGCCGCCGATGCCTCATCAACAGCAGCAGCAACAAACAAATTATCCTCCTTCCCAGCCTCCGATGCCTCATCATCATCATCCTCAGCAGCAGCAACAGCAGCTTCCTATGTACGGGTCGCCAACCCAGATGCCTATAATGCCGCCAATGCAGCAGCAGCAACCGCCGCCGCAGGTGTCCACAGCTCTCCCAGCCTCCCTATTCGATAACCTGCAGCTGCTGCCAGGCTTCCTGGCTGGTCCTAGCGGGGCCGACGTGCTGCCGGAGATCGGGGAGAACTGGCCCGACCAGCCCAGCCTGTCCTATCCCAATCTGGGCGAAGTTTCCTGCGGCGCCGGCGGCGGCTATCCCGGCGGTGACAGCTCCGGGTTCCCCTTCCTGCCGCAGCTTCCTATCGGGGCTTCGTCTCCGCATCATCTGCATCATCATCAGATGCAGCAGTCCGTTGCCACACCGCAGCTGTCAATGCAGCCGCCGCCCCCTCCTCAGCAGCAGCCAATGCCGCATCCGCATCATCTCAGCGGCGCCGGCAGCGGCAAGGGCGGCAAGCCCGCCTCTGTCACTGGCGGCGGCTCGTCAACTCGAAAATCCAAACGCGGCGGCGGCGGTGGCGGCACTCGTCGAGGTGGCGGAAGGTCGCGCGGCGGCGGCGCCGGTGGCGACCCTGTCAGCAGCGAGGTGCGCAACCTCATGGACTGGCGCGTGCGTGACAAAACTGGCGGCGCCTCGACTGCGGCAGACGGCGGCGACTCCATGGACGCCGACGAGTCGTGGGACTCGCGGCTGGAGCAGCACAACCGGTCTCTGGCTGGCCGGTTCAAAAACTCGCGCCGGCTCGCCGCTCAGCAACAGCGCGGCAACATGCAGAACATGCCGGACTATCTGGAGAGTGACGACGAGGACGATGGAGAAGGCGGCGGAGCGTCGAAACGGCAGCGGCGCGACTCCGACGAGGATTTTAAAGGTAGATGGTCGATGGACTGTGCAAGTGTTTTGACGACTTTCTTGTGTCAGATTTGCCGTTATTTTGATGTCAAATTTGGCGCCTATCTGATGTCAGTTTTGGCGCCGATCTGATGTCAGTTTTGGCGCCATTCTGATGTTAGTTTTGGTGCCATTTTAATGTCAGTTTCGGCGCCGATCTGATGTCAGTTTTGGCGCCGATCTAATGTTAGTTTTGGCGCCGATCTGATGTCAGTTTTGGCGCAAATCTGGTGTAAGTTTCGGCGCCATTCTGATGTCAGTTTTGGCGCCATTCTGATTTCAGTTTTAGCGCCGATCTAGTGTCAGTTTCAGCGTCATTCTGATGTCAGTTTTGGCGCCATTCTGATGTCAGTTTTGGCGCCATTCTGATGTCTGTTTTGGTGCCATTCTGATGTCTGTTTTGGCGCCATTCTGATGTCAGTTTTGGTGCCATTCTGATGTCAGTTTTGGCGCCATTCTGATGTCAGTTTTGGCGCCATTCTGATGTCAGTTTTGGTGCCATTCTGATGTCAGTTTTGGCGCCATTCTGATGTCAGTTTTGGCGCCATTCTGATGTCAGTTTTGGTGCCATTCTGATGTCAGTTTTGGCGCCATTCTGATGTCAGTTTTGGCGCCATTCTGATGTCAGTTTTGGCGCCATTCTGATGTCTGTTTTGGCGCCATTCTGATGTCAGTTTTAGCGCCGATCTAGTGTCAGTTTCAGCGTCATTCTGATGTCAGTTTTAGCGCCGATCTAGTGTCAGTTTCAGCGTCATTCTGATGTCAGTTTTGGCGCCAATCTGATGTCAGTTTTATTTTATTAGATTTGTTGTCATGTTTCTTAGCCACCTCTTCTCTGCACTTCTCATTGCATGCACTCAGTATATGGTTGACTGTATCACAGATCTCTTGAAATACATATTCTAGAATTCAGGTTTTATTTTTTAACGATTGTTGTCTTGCGTGTCTTTTGCATATCAATATGCCACTATATTATATTATATATTGCAATCTGTAGTTCTGTAGTCATTTAATATCTATGCACTATTATGTAGCACTTTTAGCACTAAACTGCGCTGCAGCCTCCCCTACATACGGTAACGGTTGTTGGATCCAATTTGATCTATTTTTTAAAATCAATAAATACTTCAGTCAGCTTTTTGCTTGCTAGAATCCAAATCAGTCGGCTCTTAATGATGAAGCGACAACAGAAACGATCAGTGCAGCCTCGGCAGGAGGAGTCGCTAGTGATGAAGAAGAAATCTCGGCCCAGCCTGCTGAGCTGCGACTCAGTGGAATTGGCATTAGATTCGGCTAGCAGTAACTTGATTGCCGCATCTGCTCAGCCTTGCATTCGTCAGATAGTACTGTCGGATCGTCTCCATGGTAGTAGTATAATCTGTTCTAGTAAACCTGCATGCGTTCTGTTTGGTGATCTCTTCTGTTCAATAGTCTTCAGTTCTGTTTCAACTGACATTTTAAAAAAAATTATGTTTATTTTTTAAGCGCGATTTTGTGCACATTTTTCGTTGCAACTTTTATTTTACAATTTTAGAATCGCTACATACTACTGGTTGTAAGTAGACGCAAAAGCATTTTTAACGCGTTTTTATTTTCACAGTTTTTAAACCCATTTTTCGTTTCTTTTAAAATTAAAATTAGCAAATCTTATGCTACTTTCTGTAAGTAGTAGTATGCAAGTATTTTATGTTTTTTCAGTTGAAAAAAGTTACCAGTGACAAGAATTTATAAAGAGTCTAGTGCAAGCAAATACAAACAAGTAGACTGGTACAGCTCTACGGCCCCAGAGCCGCAGACAATAAAAACGTATAAAATCGACTCTTTGGCGTTTTAGAGTCGGTCCAGAGTCACTTGTTGTCTATTTAATCTGAAAAAAAATTAATTTGTTTTCATTTTCACAATCCATGCAGTTCGGCTGAAGGGCAGCTCGGAAAGTCGCTACCCGCCGATCGCCAAGGGCAACAGCGACCGGCCCCGTGAGCGAGTCAAGTGCGGCCTGGGCGTCAACCTGGGCGTCCTGTCCACCGAGGAACTCGTCGCCTCCGAGACCTTCGTCCACTTCAAAGAGTTGGTTGATCAAGCTCTAGACGCGGTGGAAGATGTCGATATCAAAGTGCTGGACGACTCTGACGAACTGCCAGCCGAGTTGAAGATTCCGTCCAGACTGCTGTCTGACCTGTGCGCCAAGGCCAACCAGATGAAAGCTGTGGGAGCCATGAAGGAGATGCCGGTTGATCGTCTGGTCCGATTGCTCAGCCTGCTCTTGGCTAATATCAAGGATGGGGCCAAGCTCGTGCCCTTCGCCAAGCCTGTGAGTCTTTGTGGCGTCTGTTTGGCTCTTTGTTGCTTCTGTCACTTTCTCTTTGCCTTTGTCTTTGTATCTGGTGTCTGTGTGTCTTTGTATCTGGTGTCTGTGTGTCTTTGTATCTGGTGTCTGTGTGTCTTTGTATCTGGTGTCTGTGTGTCTTTGTATCTGGTGTCTGTGTGTCTTTGTATCTGGTGTCTGTGTATCTTTGTATCTGGTGTCTGTGTCTTTGTATCTGGTGTCTGTGTCTTTGTATCTGGTGTCTGTGTGTCTTTGTATCTGGTGTCTGTGTGTCTTTGTATCTGGTGTCTGTGTATCTTTGTATCTGGTGTCTGTGTGTCTTTGTATCTGGTGTCTGTGTGTCTTTGTATCTGGTGTCTGTGTATCTTTGTATCTGGTGTCTGTGTCTTTGTATCTGGTGTCTGTGTCTTTGTATCTGGTGTCTGTGTGTCTTTGTATCTGGTGTCTGTGTGTCTTTGTATCTGGTGTCTGTGTATCTTTGTATCTGGTGTCTGTGTGTCTTTGTATCTGGTGTCTGTGTGTCTTTGTATCTGGTGTCTGTGTGTCTTTGTATCTGGTGTCTGTGTCTTTGTATCTGGTGTCTGTGTGTCTTTGTATCTTGTGCCTTTGTGTCTTTGTATCTGGTGTCTGTGTGTCTTTGTATCTGGTGTCTGTGTGTCTTTGTATCTTGTGCCTTTGTGTCTTTGTATCTTTTATTTGTTTTTATCTGTTTCGCCCTGTATATTCAGCTATTTTAAACGGCAACCCACCTGTACTGTAACTACAGGCTGAAGACGCCGAAGACACAGAGGGCCGCCTTTGGCGCGAGCTGTGCATGGAGCGGGTGATGCGCTCAGTTGAGTCCTCCCTCACCGCCCTGATCATCATGACGTCACCAGGCATGCCCAAGCAGGTCTTTGTTGAAGACGTGATCGAGCGAGCCGTGGCGGTGGCCAAGTTCCAGCTGAACAGCACCGTGTACCCGGAGGCCGACCCCGCCTACCGCAAGACCAGCCAGCACAAGGCCACTCAGCAGAGCATCCGCAGCCAGCGGGCCAAGGAGCGCGGCCACGGTGCCCTGGCTGCCGGCAGCGGCGGCGGCCGGCCCCGGGCCCTGACTCACCTGTTGAACCGCCTGGTGGAGCTGGTGGACAGCTTCGCCCAGCTGGTGGACCTGCAGAGACTCACTGACAATGCCATCTTGGCCATGTCTGGCCTGGCGGTGGCTCCGTTCTTTGTTGAGAACGTTGAGAATCTGCAGCTCAGCGCCCTGCGGCTCTGCACCAGCGTCTTCTGCCAGTACGAAAAGCACCGGCAGCTGATTCTGGAGGACCTGTTCGCCTCCTTGGCTCGCCTGCCTAGCAGTAAGAGAAGCTTGAGAAGCTTTCGACTCAACTCTGAGGAGAGCATCCAGATGCTCACGGCGCTGTCCCTGCTGCTGGTGCAGTCTGTAGTCCTGCTGCCAGCCAGTGTGCCGTCAAGTAAGGATCAAGACAACACTGCGGCAATGGCCCTGCTGGATGCGTACGAATCTGCTAGGAAAACTGCTCAGGTGAGCTGTGTGCGGCTCTGATTCTTTTAGATAATGCCAGATTTTATCTGGAAGTTACTTCTGGATTTGTCTGTCTGAGTACAGCTAATTAAGTGTCTGTAGCTTGATAATTACAGCCAAGTAAGTGTCTGTAGCTTGATAATTACAGCCAATTAATTGTCTGTAGCTTGGTAATTACAGCCAATTAAGTGTCTGTAGCTTGGTAATTACAGAAAATTACAGATCCTCATTACTAAATCTTCCTTCATTACAAATTCCCCATTCCCAGGTATTCCTCGTCGTATTCCTGAACAAGTGCGCCAAGAAGGCGGAGGAGCAGGACTACCGGGGCATATTCGAGAAGTTCGTAGAGGACCTGCTGCTAGCGGTGAACAAGCCGGAATGGCCGGCTGCCGAGATGTTCCTCAGCTTGCTTGGCGGCCTGCTAGTGAAGCAGTTCGCCGATCGCAGCGTTGACCAGGCGCTCCGTGTGGCCTCGCTGGACTACCTGGGCACCGTGGCATCCCGACTGCGCAAGGACGCCGTGACCAGCGAGATGAGCGAGCAGGATCTGGACAGTCTGGTGGCGGAGATCCGCGGTCACTCGCGCGGCCTCGAGGCCTCCGGCGCTGGCGCCAGTTCCGCGACCGCCGCACCCGACGAAGCCCCAATCACCAAGGAGGAGCGAATCGTCATCCTGCAGAAAGCCATCGTCGACTACCTCAACGCTGAAGATGTGGACGCCTCGGTGCACTACGCTGTCCGCTTCTACCTGGCCCAGTGGTACAAAGACTGCGCCAAGGAGGTCGAGCGAACTCTGCAGCAGCAACGCGACGCTGCCAATAACGATGAATCGGCGGTGGCGCACGAGTCGCTGGATGTGCTGGAGTCCCGACGCACCGCTCTGCTGGTTCGAAGCTGCGAGTTCGGCGCCGCTGACAGTCAGCAGCTGGCCTCCAAGAGGCGGCTGATGAGCACCGGCAGGAGCGATGCCTACATGCTGGACTATGAGGAGGCCTGCCTGGTGTGCCGCTACCTGGCTTCTATGCGGCCATTCTCGCAGAGCTTCGACATCTACCTGTCGCAGATACTGAAGGTGCTTAATGAGCAGTCAGTTGCCGTGCGCACTAAGGCCATCAAGTGCCTGACAGCCGTTGTCGAGGTGGACCCGTCGGTGCTGGAGCGGGCAGACATCGAGCGGACAGTTCACGGTAGACTGTTGGACAACTCCACCTCTGTTAGGGAGGCCTGTATTGAGCTGATTGGCAAGTTCATCATTGTGAGGCCGCAGTTGACTGCTCAGTACTACGGGATGCTGTCTGAGCGGATTCTGGACACCGGCATCAGCGTGCGCAAGCGGTGATTAAAATATTTCGCGACATCTGCGTTGAGCAGCCGGATTTCAATAAAATTCCGGAGATGTGCGTCAAAATGATTCGACGTGTCAACGATGAAGAGGGCATTCGGAAGCTGGTTAATGAGGTCTTCCAGGCCATGTGGTTCTCGCCTGTAAAGGAGTCGCACAATGTCAAGCTGCTGCAGAAGGTTATGAACATCACGGACGTGGTGGCCGCTTGCAAGGACCAAGTGAGGCTTGCGGAGACCGGGTTTTGGGCAGGAGGGTAGATTTGAGGGTGGGAGGGTTTATTGAAGGGTGAGAGAATACATTGAAAGGTAGATTGAAGGGTGAGCGACTAGATTGTTGAAGGGTGAGAGGCTAGATTGAAGGGTGAGAGGGTAGATTGAAGGTTGAGAGGGTAAATTGAAGGGTGAGAGGGTAGATTGAAGGTTGAGAGAGTAAATTGAAGGGTGAGAGGGTAGATTGAAGGGTGAGAGGGTAAATTGAAGGGTGAGAGGGTAGATTGAAGGGTGAGAGAGTAAATTGAAGGGTGAGAGGGTAGATTGAAGGGTGAGAGGGTAAATTGAAGGGTGAGAGGGTAGATTGAAGGGTGAGAGGGTAAGTTGAAGGGTGAGAGGGTAGATTGAAGGTTGAGAGGGTAAATTGAAGGGTGAGAGGCTAGATTGAAGGGTGAGAGGGTAGATTGAAGGGTGAGAGGGTAGATTGAAGGGTGAGAGGCTAGAATAAAGGGTGAGAGGCTAGATTGAAGAGTTAGAGGCTAGATTGAAGGGTGAGAGGTTAGCTAGAACAAAGCTCCAAAACTAATACCGCTGAGTCGATAATCAGCCATTTTCATCAGCAATAAACTTGCTCACCAATAATTCAGGGATACGACTGGTTCGAGGGCCTTCTGCGCAGCCTGCTCAAAGAGGAGAAGGAAGAGAAACTCCGGCCGGTTGAGAAGGCCTGCCGCCAGATAGTGGACACGCTGGTAGCCAACATCATGCGCCTGGAGGAGATCTCCAGCAACAACAACCAGCGCCTGGTGGCCTGCCTGTGCACCCTGTACATGCTGACCAAGATCCGGCCGAATCTCATGGTGGACCACGCCAGCACTCTGCAATCGTATTTGAAAATCAAAATCAGCAGCCAGCAGGATAACTATGTGCTGCATTATGTTGCGAAGATTCTGGAGCTCACCGTGCCGCTGATGGAGCACCCAGATGAGGAGGAGCTGCGCTCGATCGAGCAGGAGATGGTGCAGCTAACCATGCGCAAGGGCATGATGGTGCTGGACAGCGCGATCGCCTGTCTGAGCGCAGTGGTGAACCGGGTCACGCACAACTACTCGCTGATCCGGTCGTGCTTCAACCTGTTCTACACGCCCATCGACCGGCAGCAGCAGGAGAACATGGCCACCGGGGCCGAGCTCATCGATCCTCGGCAGAAGCCGTCAATCCTGCGCGGCCTGTACACCGTCGGGCTGCTGTTGAAGTACTTCGACTTGGAGAGCATCACCACCTACGAGACTGGAGCTATCATGCAGCGCGTGTTCAGCTCGTTCATGTTCTTCTGCTCCCAGTGCGCCGACCCGGATGTGGTGAAGAAGTCCCTGATGGGCCTTGGCTTCATGTGCGCCAGGCACTCGCACCTGCTGCTTCAGGACCCGCTGAAGACCTACTACTGCGAGCTTATCGCCGGTCCCATGGTGTCCGACGAGACCAAAACCCTGGTGCTGAAGAACCTCACCAGCTTCCTGCTTGAGGAGGAAGCCAGCATGGTGCAGTCCGACTCCACCTGGAAGGAGCACGTGCAGCAGGAGTCGCTGAAGGAGATGCACGATGTGCAGAGCGGCAAGGCCAGCATGGTGGCTCAGGCTTATCTAGATCACGTGAGTCCCCGGTTGAGTAGGGTCTGCTCTCTTTCTCCTCGGGATAATGGCCCCTCACAACTCTGCAAACATCACCTGGATTTCCCCTCCATAAAAAGTCGACTCGACTGACTCAAAACTGCATAAAAAATCCCAAACCCCCATCGAAAATCGCCCCCAAGACCCCATCAAAAATCGCCTTCAAACCCTATCAAAAATCGCCTTCAAACCCTATAAAAAATCGCCCTCAAACCCTATCAAAAATCGCCTTCAAACCCTATCAAAAATCGCCCTCAAACCCTATCAAAAATCGCCCTCAAAACCCATCAAAAATCGCCCTCAAACCCTATCGAAAATCGCCTTCAAACCCTATCAAAAATCGCCCTCAAACCCTATTAGAAATCGCCTTCAAACCCTATCAAAAATCGCCCTCAAACCCTATCAAAAATCGCCTTCAAACCCTATCAAAAATCGCCCTCAAACCCTATCAAAAATCGCCTTCAAACCCTATCAAAAATCGCCCTCAAACCCTATCAAAAATCGCCTTCAAACCCTATCAAAAATCGCCTTCAAACCCTATCAAAAATCGCCCTCAAACCCTATTAAAAATCGCCTTCAAATCCTATCAAAAATCGCCCTCAAACCCTATCAAAAATCGCCTTCAAACCCTATCAAAAATCGCCTTCAAACCCTATCAAAAATCGCCCTCAAACCCTATCAGAAATCGCCCTCAAAACCCATCAAAAATCGCCCTCAAACCCTATCAAAAATCGCCTTCAAACCCTATCAAAAATCGGCCTCAAACCCTATCAGAAATCGCCCTCAAAACCCATCAAAAATCGCCCTCAAACCCTATCGAAAATCGCCCTCAAACCCTATCAAAAATCGCCCTCAAACCCTATCAAAAACCGCCCTCAAAACCCATCAAAATCGCCCTCAAACCCCATAAAAAACGCATTCAAACCCCATAAAAATCGCCTTCAAACCCCATCAAAAATCGCCTTCAAACCCTAACAAAAATCGCCCTCAAACCCCATAAAAATCGCCCTCAAAACAACATCAAGCATCGCCCGCAAACCCCCTTTGAACCCGCCCAGGTGCTGGCCGCCTTCTACTACAAAGACGCGGGAGTCCGGCTGGCCGCGCTGACCATGGTGGTGACCATCCTGCGGCAGGGCCTGATCCACCCGGTGAAAACGGTGGCGCACCTCATCAGCATGCAGTCGGACACCGATCCCGCTATTCGATCCAAAGCCGACGCCCAACTGATGGAGATTGAGAAGCATTATCCCAGCTTCATCAACATGCGGGCCCTGTTCGGGGTGCGCCAGAGCTTCCAGCTGCAGCGGGTGCTTCGGCCCGGCCGCGTGGTGCGCGGAATCCGCGATCCAGACGCCGACCCGCCCGTGGCCATGAACCACCACCTGTACTCCATGCTGCGCACCAACCGCATGAACCGCCGGGTCCTGCTCACCAGCATGCTCAACCTGTTCGATGAGAACCCCAGCCAGGTGGGTTTAAGGTCACTGTTTTTGGCTGTCTGTCTGTCTTAGTGTCTGTCTGTCTGTCTGTCTGCCTGCCTCTCTGTCTGTCTGTCTGTCTGTCTGTCTGTCTTAGTGTCTGTCGGTCTGTCTGTCTGCCTGCCTCTCTGTCTGTCTGTCTGTCTGTCTGTCTGTCTTAGTGTCTGTCGGTCTGTCTGTCTTAGTGTCTGTCTGTCTGTCTGTCTGCCTGTCTGTCTGTCTGTCTGTCTGTCTGTCTGTCTGTCTGCCTGCCTGCCTGTCTGTGTGTCTGACTGTCTGTCTGTCTGTTTCTGTCTGTCTGTCTGTCTGTCTGTCTGTCTGTCTGTCTATTTATCTGCCTGCCTGTCTGTCTGACTGTCTGTCTGTCTGTCTGTCTGTCTTAGTGTCTGTCTGTCCGTCTAATCTGTCTATGTGTCCTTTTGTCTGTCTGTAACGATATTTCAGCAAAAATGCTGTAAGGAAATGTCTGCGCGTGTGACTAAATTAAAAAAAAAACTGTTTACCATGGCGACAGCCTTGTGCAGCTGCTTGCTAATATTCAGGCGTCTGTTCTGCCTCGATACGGCTGACACTCAAGCACAAAGACAGGCTTATCCTGCGTATAGAATGAAAATCTGGCGATATTCCTGCTCGCATCCTAGCAACAATGCGCTGCTTTGTCCTGCTGTTCAGCACCCACTGATGCCTTCGCCTGATTGCGTCAGAAATTCAGCATAAAGCTTCCTGATTTAAAATTGCATTTTAGCTTTTAACTAAAAGGAGAAAATAATTGAGTGAAAACAGAATGGAGTAATTGGTTGCCATGGTTACTGGAATTCAATCCAGCTCTCGCTTTTTATCTGCTTTTGGGAAATTTGTCTGTCTGCTTTTCCGTGTGTTTATTCTTGTTTGCCAATGTGTATTTGTGTCTGCCAATGTGGCCATCTGTGTCTGCCAATGTGTCCATCTGTGTCTGCCAATGTGTCCATCTGTGTCTGCCATTGTGTGCATCTGTGTCTGCCAATGTGTCCATCTGTGTCTGCCAATGTGTCCATCTGTGTCTGCTATTGTGTCCATCTGTTTCTGCCAATGTGTCCATCTGTGTCTGCCATTGTGTCCATCTGTGTCTGCCATTGTGTGCATCTGTGTCTGCCAATGTGTCCATCTGTGTCTGCCAATGTGTCCATCTGTGTCTGCCATTGTGTGCATCTGTGTCTGCCAATGTGTCCATCTGTGTCTGCCAATGTGTCCATCTGTGTCTGCTATTGTGTCCATCTGTTTCTGCCAATGTGTCCATCTGTGTCTGCCAATGTGTCCATCTGTGTCTGCCATTGTGTCCATCTGTGTCTGCCATTGTGTGCATCTGTGTCTGCCAATGTGTCCATCTGTGTCTGCCAATGTGTCCATCTATGTCGGCCATTGTGTCCATCTCTCTGCCATTGTGTCCATCTCTGTCTGCCATGGTGTCCATCTTTGTCTGCTAATGTGTCCATCTCTGTCTGCCAATGTGTCCATCTTTGTCTGCTAATGTGTCCATCTCTGTCTGCCAATGTGTTCATCTGTGTTTGCTAATGTGTCTTTCTTGTGAATGTGTCCACGGCCTGTCCACCTGCGAGTATTTGTGTCCATGCTACGCAGCCTACATATCCCCTCCATCCCCCAGCGCGCCCCCCTCGCCGAGCTGCTGTACGTGGCGGACAACCTGGCCTCTTTTCCCTACCAAGTGGCCGAGGAGCCGCTGTTCCTGATCCACCACCTGGACCTGCTGGTGTCCGTGGCCGGCTCCACCCTGTTAACTAGCATCAAGGACTACTTGGGCTTCGCACCTGGAACGGAACTGCCTGACGGCTGCACGCCGGAGATGCTGGCCACCAGGATTCCGGCGCACACGGCTCCAGTTGAGGACTACCTGCTCCACAGCCGAGGCATTGCGCTGCTCCTGTCGCTGAAGCAGTACCTCAAGGAGCTGTACGGAATTAGCGACTCCAAGGTGCAAAACTACTCGCCCTCCGACTCGGCCAAGACCTGGGAGAAGCCGCTCAATCGCCGGTCGATCCCCGGCTTCCGGCCGCAGCGCTGCCTTGACTACCTGGCCTCCGAGTCGGTCAGGCCAACCACCGTGAAATTGGCCGCCGACATTCTCGACTTTGAGGATCTCATGCTCACCATTGATCCCAATGATGCTGGCGGGGCCAGTGGAGATGAGGAGGGCGGCGGCGGTGGTGGCGGTAGAGCTGCTGCCGGCACCTCATCAGCTGGGCTGCTCAGCGGAGACACCGTGTCTGCCAAGCAGCTGCCCTACCACCCGGCTGTGCAGCGGGGCTTGGATCTGAAAGTGCAGCTCACCAGAATTGGTCAGTTTGGGGCTCAATTGTCACTGTGTAGATTGATAGTCCTGCCTTTGTCACTCCTAATTGCTCATTCTGTAGGATTGTCACTCTTTGTTGCTCATTCTGTAGGATTGTCACTCTTTGTTACTCATTCTGTAGGATTGTCACTCTTTGTTACTCATTCTGTAGGATTGTCACTCTTTGTTACTCATTCTGTAGGATTGTCACTCTTTGTTGCTCATTCTGTAGGATTGTCACTCCTAATTGCTCATTCTGTAGGATTGTCACTCTTTGTTGCTTATTTTGTAGGATTGTCACTCCTAATTGCTCATTCTGTAGGATTGTCACTCTTTGTTGCTCATTCTGTAGGATTTTCACTCTTTGTTGCTCATTCTGTAGGATTGTCACTCTTGGTCACTCTAGACAACCGTCACTCTTACTAAGTAACTCGTAGGCAATGTCACTCTTTAGAGTCTTAGGAATGGCTCTCCCTGCGTAATGATTATATTCTTACTATAGCATTCACTCTCATCCAGTCACTCCCAGAGAGTGAATGACTGTCTCTCTGTTTGCCGTGCGTGCAGCAGCCACCCAACCGCATCGCCATAATTTAATTTCCAGACGGCGGAATGACGGGTCCGGCAGGCCTTCAAGCAGAGGCTGCGGATGAGGCGGTGGTGCCGGTGCCTGCCGACGATGACGGAGCGAACAGCGATGCCAGCAGCCAGGTGAGTCACGGTACGGTGTGGGACATACTTGGGCTGGGCCAACTTCTCAGATCCTCAGTTGCTGGGCCAGCCTCCCAGATCCTCAGTTTCTGGGCCAGCCTCCCAGATCCTCAGTTGCTGGGCCAGCCTCCCAGATCCTCAGTTGCTGGGCCAGCCTCCCAGATCCTCAGTTGCTGGGCCAGCCTCCCAGAGTGTCAGTTGCTGGTCCAGCCTCCCAGATCCTCAGTTGCTGGTCCAGCCTCCCAGATCCTCAGTTGCTGGGCCAGCCTCCCAGATCCTCAGTTGCTGGGCCAGCCTCCCAGATCCTCAGTTGCTGGGCCAGCCTCCCAGATCCTCAGTTGCTGGGCCAGCCTCCCAGATCCTCAGTTGCTGGGCCAGCCTCCCAGAGTGTCAGTTGCTGGTCCAGCCTCCCAGAGTGTCAGTTGCTGGTCCAGCCTCCCAGATCCTCAGTTGCTGGGCCAGCCTCCCAGATCCTCAGTTGCTGGGCCAGCCTCCCAGATCCTCAGTTGCTGGGCCAGCCTCCCAGAGTGTCAGTTGCTGGTCCAGCCTCCCAGATCCTCAGTTGCTGGGCCAGCCTCCCAGATCCTCAGTTGCTGTGCCAGCCTCCCAGATTCTCATTTGCTGGGCCAGCCTCCCAGATCCTTAGTTGCTAGGCCAGCCTCCCAGATTCTCAGTTGCTGGGCCCACCAGGCTCCCAGATCCTTAGTTGCTAGGCCAGCCTCCCAGATCCTCAGTTGCTAGGCCAGCCTCCCAGATTCTCATTTGCTGGGCCAGCCTTCCAGATCCTCAGTTGCTAGGCCAGCCTCCCAGATTCTCAGTTGCTGGGCCCACCAGCCTCCCAGATCCTCAGTTGCTGTGCCAGCCTCCCAGATTCTCATTTGCTGGGCCAGCCTCCCAGATCCTTAGCTGCTAGGCCAGCCTCCCAGATCCCTGTCTCCCCTCGCAGCCCCTACAGTTCAGTCCCTCCGCCCATCCCACAGGGGCCCCGCATCAAGATGCCGAAGCAGCGGAAGCGCCGCCCAGCTGCCAGATCTGGCGCTGGCGCCCGTCGCAAGCGCAAGGCCTCGGTGTCCGAAGAGTCCGAGGACAGTCCGTCCAGCGATGATTCCGACTCTCTGTCGGACTGAGCAGTGGCGAAGTCAGTATTTTTCAAAGCAGAAGCAGCAACTCCCAGTGGCATTATGCAGAAGCAATACAGTTTAAATAAGCCGGGTTGTTAAATTACGAGTAATTCTATAATAGCAAATTTGTTTTGATTTTTCTAACAATTTTCAGTCTCCTTACCCAATTGCAATGCCTAATTAGGTTTTCTAGTGTAGCTTCGCTTGTATCTTTTCTTGTTTATAATTTCTTGTCTTTGAGCACAGTTGAGCAACTATTTGTTCTTATCTAACTTATTCGTGTACAGCCAGAATTTAACAGTGCGATAGGAAAAGTACATGCCCTGCTTTTGTGTCCCTTTATTTTCTGCCTTTGCCCTCTGACACCAATTTTTCTCCTGTAAATAATCAAATTTTATTATTATATATATACCAGTTCTCCCGCGGCACTGCTCTGCCTCGTGTGTTTCTACCTAGCAGAGAGACAGCTCTTTTTGTCAAAGAGAAGAATCAAGAAATTCTTTATTAGCAAGATGTTCTCACAACACACCATTTTTAGTCTTCGTGGCGTCCGTTGTTTGCACAAAATAGTTGTCGCTTAGTTCGTTCGATGTTGTTCAATTGCTGTACCGCTTGCTGGCTTTGCTTTTCTCTTTGTGTGCCGTCTTGGCTCAGGGGCTTTGGTGATTCAGTTATTGGGAATGCCAGTCGAACTTTTGAGGCTTTGTCATTGTCACAGAATCTCGAAAACATCTCAAATCCTAGGTTGCTGGCCCACCCTCCCAGATCCTCAGTTGCTGCGCCACCAGACTCCCAGATCCTCAGTTGCTGGGCCACTAGACTCCCAGATCCTCAGTTGCTGCGCCACCAGACTCCCAGATCCTCAGTTGCTGGGACACCAGACTCCCAGATCCTCAGTTGCTGCGCCACCAGACTCCCAGATCCTCAGTTGCTGCGCCACCAGACACCCAGATCCTCAGTTGCTGGGCCACTAGACTCCCAGATCCTCAGTTGCTGGGACACCAGCCTCCCAGAGTGTCAGTTGCTGGGCCAGCCTCCCAGACCCTCAGTTGCTGGGACACCAGCCTCCCAGAGTGTCAGTTGCTGGGACACCAGCCTCCCAGACCCTCAGTTGCTGGGCCACCAGCCTCCCAGATCCTCAGTTGCTGGGCCAGCCTCCCAGATCCTCAGTTGCTGGGCCAACAGCCTTCCAGATCCTCAGTTTCTGGGACACCGCCCTCCCAGATCCCTAGCTGCTGGGCCAATTTCCCAGATCCTCATGCTCTCATGCCAGCAACAGTCTTAAGTGTCACGTGACGCCCCAGTCTCATAAAGGTCTGGTTATCAGCTATGCAAGTCGCAGCATCTCGTGTCCCAGCCTTGGCTTTGCTCGCTGTTTTGCTGGACGCAGAGGTTTTAAATTGTGCGCGCAATTTTTTCATTGCAATGATGTTTCTCCTGTTTCCGTTTTCTGTTCTCTTCTGCGTCCAGTTTTATTACCTGAAGTTTTAATTCAGTTTCCTAAAGAGACTTCTCATCGTCATAATCGTATTAATTATTGCATAATTGGCCCATCTATAAATTAATCGTTAAATGTGTTGCTTTATAAAATACTGCGAATCAGTTGTTGTTGGCTTACCTTACAGTGTGTTAAATATATCTATAAATTGCTTATATTGCTATTTATATTATTCCCTACTATTGTCTGCACAGACCCTTTCAAAATATTTAGACCGATTTCGATTTCTCAAAGTTTTTGTGTCTTTTCCCAAAGAGTTTTTTAAGTGCTTTGTGACTGCACTTCTGTCACTGTGTGCTTGAGTGACTGTGCACTTCTGTCACTACGTGCGTGTGTGACTGTGCACTTCTGTCACTACGTGCGTGTGTGACTGTGCACTTCTGTCACTGTGTACTTGAGTGACTGTGCACTTCTGTCACTGTGTGCTTGAGTGACTGTGCTTCTGTCACTGTTTGCTTAAGTGACTGTGCACTTCTGTCACTGTGTGCTTAAGTGACTGTGCTTCTGTCACTGTGTGCTTGAGTGACTGTGCACTTCTGTCACTGTGTGCTTGAGTGACTGTGCACTTCTGTCACTGTGTGCTTGAGTGACTGTGCACTTCTGTCACTGTGCGTGTGTGACTGCACTTCTGTCACTGTGTGCTTGAGTGACTGTGCACTTCTGTCACTGTGTGCGTGTGTGACTGTGCACTTCTGTCACTGTGTGCGTGTGTGACTGTGCACTTCTGTCACTGTGTGCGTGTGTGACTGTGCACTTTTGTCACTGTGTGCGTGTGTGACTGTGCACTTCTGTCACTGTGTGACTGTGCAATTCTGTCACTGTGTGACTGTGCAATTCTGTCACTGTGTGCTTGAGTGACTGCACTTCTGCCACTGTGTGCGTGTGTGACTGTGCACTTCTGTCACTGTGTGCTTGAGTGACTGTGCACTTCTGTCACTGTTTGCTTAAGTGACTGTGCACTTCTGTCACTGTGTGCTTAAGTGACTGTGCTTCTGTCACTGTGTGCTTGAGTGACTGTGCACTTCTGTCACTGTGTGCTTGAGTGACTGTGCACTTCTGTCACTGTGTGCTTGAGTGACTGTGCACTTCTGTCACTGTGCGTGTGTGACTGCACTTCTGTCACTGTGTGCTTGAGTGACTGTGCACTTCTGTCACTGTGTGCGTGTGTGACTGTGCACTTCTGTCACTACGTGCGTGTGTGACTGTGCACTTCTGTCACTGTGTACTTGAGTGACTGTGCACTTCTGTCACTGTGTGCGTGTGTGACTGTGCACTTCTGTCACTGTGTGACTGTGCAATTCTGTCACTGTGTGACTGTGCAATTCTGTCACTGTGTGCTTGAGTGACTGCACTTCTGCCACTGTGTGCGTGTGTGACTGTGCACTTCTGTCACTGTGTGCTTGAGTGACTGTGCACTTCTGTCACTGTTTGCTTAAGTGACTGTGCACTTCTGTCACTGTGTGCTTAAGTGACTGTGCTTCTGTCACTGTGTGCTTGAGTGACTGTGCACTTCTGTCACTGTGTGCTTGAGTGACTGTGCACTTCTGTCACTGTGTGCTTGAGTGACTGTGCACTTCTGTCACTGTGCGTGTGTGACTGCACTTCTGTCACTGTGTGCTTGAGTGACTGTGCACTTCTGTCACTACGTGCGTGTGTGACTGTGCACTTCTGTCACTACGTGCGTGTGTGACTGTGCACTTCTCTCACTGTGTACTTGAGTGACTGTGCACTTCTGTCACTGTGTGCTTAAGTGACTGTGCTTCTGTCACTGTGTGCTTGAGTGACTGTGCACTTCTGTCACTGTGTGCTTGAGTGACTGTGCACTTCTGTCACTGCGCGTGTGTGACTGCACTTCTGTCACTGTGTGCTTGAGTGACTGTGCACTTCTGTCACTGTGTGCGTGTGTGACTGTGCACTTCTGTCACTGTGTGCTTGAGTGACTGTGCACTTCTGTCACTGTGTGCGTGTGTGACTGTGCACTTCTGTCACTGTGTGCGTGTGTGACTGTGCACTTCTGTCACTGTGTGCGTGTGTGACTGTACAATTCTGTCACTGTGTGCTTGAGTGACTGTGCACTTCTGTCACTGTGTGCTTAAGTGACTGTGCACTTCTGTCACTGTGTGCGTGTGTGACTGTGCACTTCTGTCACTGTGTGCTTGAGTGACTGCACTTCTGCGCAGATACACAGACTCACGCAGGGTGTACAGCGGCACTGACTTTTTCTAATCGTCAGGCATGTGCACTCTTGGGGGGTCCTCTAGGCTGTGAATCGCACGACACCTCCCCCGGGCCAATTCTCGTGCACACAAGCCCCAAATGAACGTTGCCGCCCACAGGAACTTGACGAATCGCATCCGGAGGGTTTCAGTGTGGTCGCGCTTGGAATCGAACTCAGGGACTCCAGCAAGTGATTCGGGCACGATGCCTCAACGATACTCGGCTATCTGCCTATCTAACACCTAGGCAGTTCACATCCCACTCTACCCAACCTCCCACTCTACCCCACCTCCCAATCTACCCCACCTCCCAATCTACCCCACCTCCCACTCTACCCCACCTCCCACTCTACCCCACCTCCCACTCTACCCCACCTCCCACTCTACCCCACCTCCCACTCTACCTCGCCTCCCACTCTACCCTACCTCCCACTGTACCCCACCTCTCACTCTACCCCACCTCCCACTCTACCCTAACTCTTACTCTACCAATCTATCTTTCTATATAATATTTTCCCACTTATTAGTGTTGCTAATGCGCAACCATAATCGCCTGACTTTCGCTTTTGATTGACTTAATAGGCGGTGTATTGACTTACATTAGTGCGGCATGCACCCACTCCCACACACCCCTCCGCACCACTGCATTGTGTGTAGCGCTCAGATCGAGATTAATGCAAGATAGGATTAGGCTTGCATAGCGATGACCATCGGATCCTCTGCTTGCGAGTCGTAAAATAGCTATTGGCTTACAATGCATATGAATAGCTCACTCAGCTATGACGGGGCAATGGCATCTCAGTCTTTACTTTTGTCGTTCAGTTTGAAAATTTGGTTTGATTCTGGCGCCACCCCAGATTGTAGGGTCTGACTCTGGCGCCACCCTAGACTGTAGGGTCTGATTCTGGCGCCACCCTAGACTGTATGGTCTGATTCTGGCGCCACCTCAGACGGTAGGGTCTGACTCTGGCGCCACCCTAGACTGTATGGTCTGATTCTGGCGCCACCTCAGACGGTAGGGTCTGATTCTGGCGCCACCCCAGATTGTAGGGTCTGACTCTGGCGCCACCCTAGACTGTAGGGTCTGATTCTGGCGCCACCCTAGACTGCATGGTCTGATTCTGGCACCACCTCAGACAGTAGGGTCTGACTGGCGCCACCCTAGACTGTAGGGTCTGATTCTGGCGCCACCTCAGACTGTAGGGTCTGATTCTGGCGCCACCCTAGACTGTATGGTCTGATTCTGGCGCCACCCTAGACTGTATGGTCTGATTCTGGCGCCACCCTAGACTGTAGGGTCTGATTCTGGCGCCACCTCAGACGGTAAGGTCTGATTCTGGCGCCACCTCAAACGGTAGGGTCTGATTCTGGCGCCACCTCAGACAGTAGGGTCTGACTCTGGCGCCACCCCAGACAAAACTGCTAGCTAATACATGCATCGAGTCAGGCTGATCATAGACACAGGCCCAGAGAGGTCACGGGTGACAGGGGAGAATTTTCTGTTCCCATGAAGCAATCCCCAATTCGCACGCTATTGGGCGAAGATCCCAGAGATTTAGCCGCAACTCACCCCACCTCCTAAGGATCCCAGGATTGGGATTTGGTATTAGCTATAGGATATCTGGGCGCTCAACACACAAGCTCTGTGGTGTGCAGCCTTTTTCATTGCTGAGCTCTATCGGAAAGATCTACTCTCTCTCTCTTTACCCCTGAAATCTCAGTACCCCATAATAGGAATTGTATATAGGAATTGTAAACAGCGCCCGCTGATCCAATCGCTGCCCCGTATCCGCGATTTGCTGCTGGACCTGCGATTGTTTCTCTCATTGTTGCTAGGGCTGCATCAGTCCGGGATAAAATATGATTATTCTACAGCTGTTTGCCTCCCCTGCCGCAGCTCATAGGGCCTGTTTAAACAGAATCTGCTTTTAGAAGAGAGCAAGAGACAGAGATATAGAGACAGCAAGCAGCAATAAATTTGAAAAGAGAAACGGCAGCCTCAGAACTGAAGTGGACAGAAGTGAGACCAAGCAAACTTCATCCAGCGCCCTCCATCGCCCTATCCATATCGCACGCATTACTGCGTGTATTGCAGTTCTTTCAGTGCATTGCCAGGCTTACTTAAAGCCCCACACCAAATAAGGCGGGCAACAGCGGAGACTCGCTCGGACAGACAGAGAAAAAGAAGAATAAACGGGTGCGTGAGTTAAACGAGTTTGCCGCACTGTATGAGTCTGAGAACGCCCCCCCCGACCACCCTTGAGCAATTGCTCGAAGGAATTAAAAGAAGAGACAGGGGTTATAAAATCCTTCTGCAATATTCTCTGATGCTTTGTCATCACGCCGTGCAATGATATTAATATTTCGCCTTCCTAATTTGCATTTTGATACGCAGAAACAACGCCCATCATTCCTGTGCTGCAATAATAAGTGAGTCACTTCCAATTTTGTGCTCTTCAGTCTAGCCCTACGCACCACAGCTCGAGATTTGGTGCCGCGGTGGAGACTTCTGGAGCTCCTTGCAAGATGGCGGTACATTCGCTGATACTGACTGTGTCACTTCTGCTGCTCACAGCCGCTGGACCGGTGAGTGCTGCTCCAGTGAGACTGACTTGGTGAGAGTGAGACTGTGGCTTAGTGAGAGTGAGACTGAGGCTTGGTGAGAGTGAGACTGTGGCTTGGTGAGAATTGGACTGTGGCTTAGTGAGAGTGAGACTGAGGCTTGGTGAGAGTGAGACTGCAGCTTAGTGAGAGTGAGACTGCAGCTTAGTGAGAGTGAGACTGCAGCTTAGTGAGAGTGAGACTGCAGCTTAGTGAGAGTGAGACTGCAGCTTAGTGAGAGTGAGACTGTAGCTTAGTGAGAGTGAGACTGTAGCTTAGTGAGAGTGAGACTGTAGCTTAGTGAGAGTGAGACAGCAGCTTAGTGAGAGTGAGACTGTGGCTTAGTGATAGTGAGACTGCAGCTTAGTGAGAGTGAGACTGTGGCTTAGTGAGAGTGAGACTGAGGCTTGGTGAGAGTGAGACTGTGGCTTGGTGAGAATTGGACTGTGGCTTAGTGAGAGTGAGACTGAGGCTTGGTGAGAGTGAGACAGCAGCTTAGTGAGAGTGAGACTGTGGCTTAGTGAGAGTGAGACAGCAGCTTAGTGAGAGTGAGACTGTAGCTTAGTGAGAGTGAGACTGCAGCTTAGTGAGAGTGAGACTGCAGCTTAGTGAGAGTGGGACTGTGGCTTAGTGAGAGTGAGACTGCAGCTTAGTGAGAGTGAGACTGCAGCTTAGTGAGAGTGAGACTGTGGCTTAGTGAGAGTGAGACTGTGGCTTAGTGAGAGTGAGACTGTGGCTTAGTGAGAGTGAGACTGCAGCTTAGTGAGAGTGAGACTGCAGCTTAGTGAGAGTGAGACAGCAGCTTAGTGATAGTGAGACTGCAGCTTAGTGAGAGTGAGACTGCAGCTTAGTGAGAGTGAGACAGCAGCTTAGTGAGAGTGAGACAGCAGCTTAGTGAGAGTGAGACTGTAGCTTAGTGAGAGTGAAACTGCAGCTTAGTGAGAGTGAGACTGCAGCTTAGTGAGAGTGAGACTGTGGCTTAGTGAGAGTGAGACTGTGGCTTAGTGAGAGTGAGACTGCAGCTTAGTGAGAGTGAGACTGCAGCTTAGTGAGAGTGAGACAGCAGCTTAGTGAGAGTGAGACTGTAGCTTAGTGAGAGTGAGACAGCAGCTTAGTGAGAGTGAGACTGTGGCTTAGTGAGAGTGAGACTGCAGCTTAGTGAGAGTGAGACAGCAGCTTAGTGAGAGTGAGACTGTAGCTTAGTGAGAGTGAGACAGCAGCTTAGTGAGAGTGAGACTGTGGCTTAGTGATAGTGAGACTGCAGCTTAGTGAGAGTGAGACTGTAGCTTAGTGAGAGTGAGACTGTAGCTTAGTGAGAGTGAACAGTTTCCATGAAGACTGTAGAAAGCCCTCGTACGAAACCCCAGCATCCGGGCAGTGCTCCAGCAGCCCGGTGCCCAAGGAGGTGAACGAGACCAGTCCCGTTGGCACGGTGATCGAGGTGTTGGACTCGTCCTACAACCAGGTGGCCACGCCCACCATTGACGCGGTGTACGCCTGCTACTTCGAGCTGGTGAACTCTACCCTACGCCTGAAACGGCAGTTCAACCTTGAAAACTTCACCTCCTGCGTGGACGACTCCACGGTGACTCCGCTGTCGCCTCAGTCGATTCAAATCGGCTGCTCCGGTGGCGGCGTCACCGCCACGTTTCTCGTCAGGCTGGTGGATGTCAACGAGTTTCCACCCACGTTTGAGCCCAACGTTTTTCGAGTCAACGTGTCCGAGGTGAGCCTTGGGTAGGAGATAGATTTGGAGGTAGGGTAGGGTGGGAGGTGGGGTAGATTGGGAGGTAGGGTAGAGTGAGAGGTAGAGTAGATTGGGAGGTGGGAAGAGTGGGAGGTGTGGTAGAGTGGGAGGTAGGGTAGAGTGGGAGGTAGGGTAGAGTGGGAGGTAGGGTAGAGTGGGAGGTAAGGTAGAGTGGGAGGTAAGGTAGAGTGGGAGGTAGGGTAGAGTGGGAGGTAAGGTAGAGTGGGAGCTGGAGTAGATTGGGAGGTACGGTAGAGTGAGAGGTGGGGTAGAGTTGGAGGTAGGATAGAGTGTGAGGTAGGGTAGAGTGAGGGGTAGGGTAGAGTGAGGGGTAGGGTAGAGTGGGAGCTGGGGTAGAGTCGGAGGTAGGGTAGATTGGGAGGTGGTGTAGAGTGGGAGGTGAACTAGCAGGTGTGGTAGATAGGCAGATGGCCGAGTATCGGTGAGGCATCGTGCCCGAGTCACTTGCTGGAGTCCCTGAGTTCGATTCCAAGCGCGACCACACTGAAACCCTCGGCATGCGATTCGTCAAGTGTACCTACGGCATCCTGGATGGCACAGAGTGTGTACCTTCCAGTCAATGAGAATGCCAGGGTAAGGTACACCCTGTGTGAGCGTGTGCTGCTCAGGGGTCAGCGGAACGGGCATGGCTGCCTTGCCTCCTGTCTGGGTGTCTGGGTGGGACAGCTGGAGTTTAAAATTGCGGACTTAAAAATATCGAACTAAATCCATTAATTTAACCTGCCGATGCCCATCAGGCCATCGCCCTGGGAACTTCCATCATCCAGCTGAATAGCTACGTGAAGGACAAAGACTTTTCCAATGTGCGAACATTCAACATCCTCATTGTGGTGAGTCTTTATGGATTTTTTTTGGCAGCGAGTTTCCATTTCCTTCCTTTTGTTTTCCCATTTTTCTTAATTCCCCTTTTCTTTTCTTCCCCTCTTTTTCTTCCCCTCCCTTCTTCCCCTCCCTGTCTTCCCCTCCGTTTCCCCTCCCTTTCTTCCCCTCTCCCTTTCTTCCCCTCCGTTTCTTCCCCTCTTCCGTTCTTAACCTCTCTCTTTCTTCCCCCTTCCCTTTCTTCCCCTCTTCCGTTCTTCCCCTCCCTGCCTTCCCCTCCCTTTCTTCCCCTCCCTGTCTTCCCTCCCTTTCTTCCCCCCTGCCTTCCCCTCCTTTCTTCCCCTCCCTTTCTTCCCCTCCCTTTCTTCCCCTCCCTTTCTTCCCCTCTCCCTTTCTTCCCCTCCTTTCTTCCCCTCTCCCTTTCTTCCCCTCCCTTTCTTCCCTCCCTTTCTTCCCCTCTCCCTTTCTTCCCCTCTCCCTTTCTTCCCCTCCCTTTCTTCCCCTCTTCCGTTCTTAACCTCTCTCTTTCTTCCCCTTTCCCTTTCTTCCCCATCTTTCGATCGCACCTCTACCAACCGCTGATGCCGCTCCCCACCCTCGCAGAGCGGCAGCAACAACGACTTCGGCATGAACAGCGGCATCACCTCCGGCATCGTGACGGTCCAGCGAGCCCTTGACTACGATGCCGGGCCGCGGCAGTACGTGATGAACATCTCAGCGGCTGACTTGGCTTACGAGTCCACCAGCTTGCCAGTGCCGCTCACTGGCTACGCCACGCTTATCGTTGATGTTCAAGACGCCGACGACCTGAGCCCGGTGTTCTCGGAGAGCAGCTACTCGCTGTACTTCATGGAGAATGTAATACAATCTGCCTGACTGTGGCTCAGTGAGAGTGAGACTGCAGCTTAGTGAGAGTGAGACTGCAGCTTAGTGAGAGTGAGACTGTGGCTTAGTGAGAGTGAGACTGTGGCTTAGTGAGAGTGAGACTGCAGCTTAGTGAGAGTGAGACTGCAGCTTAGTGAGAGTGAGACTGCAGCTTAGTGAGAGTGAGACAGGAGCTTAGGAAATATGCAGTGTAGCAAAGTTTGTTTAAAAACTTTCCTGTCAATTCCAGGACACCAGCTACTTGAACCGGTCCCTAGAGACCAGTCCAGTGCTGCTGGCCAGAGACGGGGACATTGGGATCAACCAGACCATCAACTACGCCATAGAATCCGGTGAGGAAACTGGACGGCTTCCTGGTCGGTCTTTGATGTTTGGCTGAGGAGGGCTCCGCGTGTATTTTGAGGAGAGAAAATAGTGACAAAATTTCAGTTGTAGCTCGTACATTGATGCACTCAGTGGGTAAGCGCGTCTGACTCTCGGGCCACAACCCGCGGAGCTGGTTAAATTCTGTTGTCGTATGATTCAAACCCATGAGGGCCGGCCTCCACGGCACAGAAAGTGTACATGCCTGGAGATTAGATAAGTCTACCTGGTTAGACTCATCATCTATCCGGTTAGAATCATCATCTACCTGGTTAGACTTATCATCTATCCGGTTAGAATCATTATCTACCGGGTTAGACTCACAATCTTCCTGGTTAGACTTATTATCTACCTGGTTAGACTTATCATCCACCTGGTTAGACTCATCATCTACCTGGTTAGACTCATAATCTACCTGGTTATGTAATCTACCTGGTTAGACTCATCATCTACCTAGTTAGACTCACCACCTTCCTTCAGTTAGAGTCATCATCTACCTGGTTAGACTCATTATCTATCTGGTTAGACTCATAATCTACCTGGTTAGACTCATAATCTACCTGGTTAGACTCATCATCTACCTGGTTAGACTCATCATCCACCTGGTTAGACTACCACCTACCTTCAGTTAGAGTCATCATCTACCTCTGCTGAGACTCATCATCTCCTTTCATGTCTACTAAGATATGATAGTCATTAGTGTCACAATGCAAATGCATCATTATGTCACTTAATCTTGCGCCTCTGTACACCCTTTGTGAGCGAGTTTATTTAAGTGCGTGCCTGCGTACAGTATTGGTGAATGGTCAGAATTGCCGTCAGTGCTCGTTGCAGGACGGCGTTGCGCCAGTGTGGACATTTATCATTTATCATGTCACCAAAATTTCAAATCAATCACCGTATTGACTTGTTTGCTACCCGACCTGACAGCCTCATGGTCCGGCGTTACAGGTAACCCGCGATCCAGCAGCAGTGGCGCTAAGTCGGTTTTTAAAATTCACTAAAGTCGCAGATTTCATTTGGTTGAAGAGTTTGCTTTTTAATTATTTTTCCGCCATCATCTCTCGCTAGCATGACCGCCTCCTCATCCTCCACGAAACGTTTATTTGAATTAAATCCAGTTATTCAATTTACACCATGAGCCAATAGCGCTCAATGCATTAGCTCGTATCAGCAGCTCATTTCTGCTTTGGGGGAGCCTTTATCGATCTTTCAGTCACCTCTTCTCTTCTCCCCGTCTCTCTCGCTTTAACAGCCACTTGAGCCTGTTTGTGTGTTAACGCAGTACTAATAACTATTTAATATTTTCATGTGTGCACATTTTGCGCTATAGTTTGCCCTCCATGGCGGAGAGAATTTGCAACACACTAACTTGCTTGGCTGCAATTGCGACCCGTCCGGCTGAGAAGGGAAAGCAGGGAGCACAGGACTCACTTTTAGAAAACTCTTTAGCCTTTTCACTGCCTGCTGGGGCTGACTGGCAGCTGCTTTGAAACGGGCTGTAAAATCAGCTGTCATTTTGACACCAGGAACGAAGCTGCAAGTTGTTGCAGTGTGGAGTACTAAA
>NIVC01000865.1:49161-110400 GCA_002269645.1 Macrostomum lignano | reverse complement strand
AATCCTGACACTAAATTTGGCGCTAATCCTGACACTAAATTTGGTCGCCAATCCTGACACTAAATTTGGCGCCAATCCTGACACTAAATTTGGCGCCAATCCTGACACTAAGATTTGGCGCTAATCTGACACTAAATTTGGCGCCAATCCTGACACTAAATTTGGCGCCAATCCTGACACTAAATTTGGCGCAATCCTGACACAAGATTTGGCGCCAATCCTGACACTAAATTTGGCGCCAATCCTGACACTAAAATTTGGCGGCCTATCCTGACACTAAATTTGGCGCCAATCCTGACACTAAATTTGGCGCCAATTCTGACACTAATTTTGGCGCTAATTCTGACACTAAATTTGGCGCCAATCCTGACACTAAATTGGCGCCAATCCTGACACTAAATTAGCGCTAATCCTGACACACTAAATTTGGCGCCAATCCTGACACTAAATTTTGCGCCAACGCTGAGAGACTAAATCTGGCGCCAACGCTCTGACTCCTAATTTGGCGCAAATCCTAGGACACTCAATTTGGCGCCAATTCTTGACATTTGAATTGGCGCAAATCCAGATGCTTCAATGTATTTTGACGCGACAGTTATTATTAAAAGTAAAACATTTTTGTGCCAAAAGTACAAATTCGAAGGCAAAAGAGCAGAGCCGTGACCCACCGATCCCATCTGGGGCTCTCGATCTTCAGCAGGTCGCGCACAGCTCCGCTCAACGCCTGCACGTGCTGAAACTCGTGCACCCCGATTTTAGGCAAATTTGACGCGTCAACCAGAACCAGACGGCGCCCGTTGATGCCGTTGGTGAGGAAGCAGTCCCGGTACTGGCCGAGTCCGAGGCTGGACACCCAGTCCGCCACCTGCTCGGCTGACCAGTAGAGGCACTGCGGCACTTCCGGGTTTTGTAGGTCTGCAATTTCGGATTCCATGCGCCCGATAATTGCGACCCAGAGCATGCAAAATTGCAATGAAATTTAATTACTAATTTATTCTTATATTTTTATTGTAATTTACATATTTACGTTATTCTGATCTGGTTTGTTTATCTAATAGTAATTTTTACTTAATCTTGGCTTTTGATTTGGTAATCAAACTTTTATGTGATTTTCTATAATCCAGATTTTATTTTAATGTTTTGAATTGCTTCTGTAACTTTGATTTTAGTTTATTTGAATTAGACATTTGTTCGTTTTTATTTATGTTTAGCTTATTTTTTTCAACATTTCTTCTTTCATAACGGGTTGATTTAATTTGTTTCGTAGTGGGTCGTATTTTGGTTGTCTAAATTCAAATATTTATTAGTTTTTTGAATTCATGTGTATTCGTTTGACAATTGATATTATTCTTATTTAACTCTGCTTTATCGATCCAATTCGGACTTGTTCATTAAGCCTTGATCGATTGCTTATCTAATCCTGATTTGTTAATCTACAAGCTAAACGGCAAACGCTTCTAAGAAACAGATTTTTCAAAGAATTAACAAATAGTTTGCTACAAGAATGGCAGAAGTTCAAAGTTAAGGCCGGAATGAATGAAATATCCACTGATTTGAAAATCTGTAAAAAATACAAAAGCAAGCAAAGCATGTGGAAAAATATCGTTTGAAAATATCACGATAAAAGAGATACTTTAAAACACGTGAAGTTAGACACATGTTTAAAGTAAAAGGAAAGCTTCTCGACGTGTTTTTTTCTTGATTTTAAGGCACAACAACAATTTGTGCTTATATAAAGTACATTATGATGCACTGTTGAAAATCAAAATCTAAATTAACAAATTTGTTAATTCGATTGTACATGTAAATCATCTGAGGCAATTTTAAGTTAAATTCATTCATACAGAGGGGCCAAAATACAGAAGATTGGTTCGGGTGGTCAATTATTTTTATTAATAGTACAGAATGATTTCTCTCTGCATTTAATTGACAGTTTTCTTGAGCATGCTCAGCTGAGTCTGAATGCTGACGTTGGGAGGCGGGGCGGTGACGCTCTGAGCTGCTGGTCGACTGCTCACATCGAACAAATTCAGGACTGAAGTTCGCTGGAAAATTGTATGAGAAATTGCAAGCGGAAGTGTAAGGGGGCTACTGCAAACATTTACATGTACAGTGCAATAACAAATATTCGCATCTACTTGTAGCTAGTTCATATTTGACTTTAAATAGTATTCTTAAGATGAGATTCTCGCTTTGCGATCAGATAGTCGTTTTGGGATCAGATTGTCGATTTGGGATCAGATTGTCGATTTGGGATCAGATTGTCGATCTGGGATCAGATTGTCGATCTGGGATCAGATTGTCGATTTGGGATCAGATTGTCGATTTGGGATCAGATTGTCGATTTGGGATCAGATTGTCAATTTGGGATCAGATTGTCGATTTGGGATCAGATTGTCGATTTGGGATCAGATTGTCGATTTCGGATCAGATTGTCGATTTGAGATTCAGATTGTCGATCTGGGATCAGATTGTCGATATGGAATATCAGATTGTCGATCTGGGATCAGATAGTCGATTTGGGATATCGATTGTCGATTTGGGATCAGATTGTCAATTTGGGATCAGATTGTCGATTTGGGATCAGATTGTCGATTTGGGATCAGATTGTCGATTTGGGATCAGATTGTCGATTTGGGATCAGATTGTCGATTTGGGATCAGATTGTCGATTTGGGATCAGATTGTCGATCTGGGATCAGATTGTCGATTTGGGATCAGATTGTCGATCTGGGATCAGATTTTCGATTTGGGGTCAGATAGTCGATCTGGGATCAGATTGTCGATTTGGGATATCAGATTGTCGATTTGGGATCAGATTGTCGATTTGGGATCAGATTGTCAATTTGGGATCAGATTGTCGATTTGGGATCAGATTGTCGATTTGGGATCAGATTGTCAATTTGGGATCAGATTGTCGATTTGGGATCAGATAGTCGATTTGGGATATCAGATTGTCGATTTGGGATCAGATTGTCGATTTGGGATCAGATTGTCAATTTGGGATCAGATTGTCGATTTGGGATCAGATTGTCGATTTGGGATCAGATTGTCAATTTGGGATCAGATTGTCGATTTGGGATCAGATAGTCGATTTGGGATATCAGATTGTCGATTTGGGATCAGATTGTCGATTTGGGATCAGATTGTCAATTTGGGATCAGATTGTCGATTTGGGATCAGATTGTCGATTTGGGATCAGATTGTCAATTTGGGATCAGATTGTCGATTTGGGATCAGATAGTCGATTTGGGATATCAGATTGTCGATTTGGGATCAGATTGTCAATTTGGGATCAGACTGTCGATTTGGGATCAGATTGTCGATTTGGGATCAGATTGTCGATTTCGGATCAGATTGTCGATTTGGGATCAGATTGTCGATCTGTGATCAGATTGTCGATTTGGAATATCAGATTGTCGATTTGGGATCAGATTGTCAATTTGGGATCAGATTGTCGATTTGGGATCAGATTGTCGATTTGGGATCAGATTGTCGATTTGGGATCAGATTGTCGATTTGGGATCAGATTGTCGATTTGGGATCAGATTGTCGATCTGGGATCAGATTGTCGATTTGGGATCAGATTGTCGATCTGGGATCAGATTGTCGATCTGGGATCAGATTGTCGATCTGGGATCAGATTGTCGATTTGGGATCAGATTGTCGATTTGGGATCAGATTGTCGATCTGGGATCAGATTGTCGATTTGGGATCAGATTGTCGATCTGGGATCAGATTGTCGATCTGGGATCAGATTGTCGATCTGGGATCAGATTGTCGATCTGGGATCAGATTGTCGATTTGGAATCAGATTGTCGATCTGGGATCAGATTTTCGATTTGGGATCAGATTGTCGATTTGGGATCAGATTGTCGATCTGGGATCAGATTGTCGATTTGGGATATCAGATTGTCGATCTGGGATCAGATTGTCGATTTGGAATCAGATTGTCGATTTGGGATATCAGATTGTCGATTTGGGATATCAGATTGTCGATCTGGGATCAGATTGTCGATTTGGGATATCAGATTGTTGATCTGGGATCAGATTGTCGATTTGGGATATCAGATTGTTGATCTGGGATCAGATTGTCGTTTTAATATCAGATTCTACTGTATTTTAAAGATTTTGAAGACTTCGTAGGCTTATGAGAGCCCTGAATTCCCAGTGAGAAACCTCGGCAGTGCCGCGGCCCCATCCTCCATCAGACTCACAGCAGGCAGCGGCGGCAGGCTCAGCATAGAGGGCGGCTGAGTGAGCCGAGCACCTTTGATGCCGTGCGGCTGGAAGTACAGGTGCGCCCTGGGTTGTACACCTTGCGCTCGCCCCGCTGCGGCATGAACAGCGCAGGAATGGTGACTTCGTCAGCTGAGCTCAGCTGCCGCCTGTCCTCTCCAGCCTCCCCGGCCTCTCCCTGCTCATCTTCATCATCATCGTAGCCAGCGGCCAGTCGCGACAGCTCCATCAGCTGAGCCTCAACTTCTCGAGCAATCTCGGCTCGAATCTGAGCAACGAGGCGGGCCTTGTGCTCGCGAGTCAGGTGGTTGAGCAGCTCCATGCGCTCGAAGAAATCTTCTGGCAGGTCCTCGCCCCAGGCTGGCAGCGGCCGGCCCACCATGAAGTTCTTCTTTGGGCGCTGAGGTCGGGGAGGCACGCGGATGCCCGGCTTCTTTGGCGGCTGCTGCTGCTGTTGCTGCAAGTGCAAATATCGAGTTAGTGAAAATCAACAATAATAATAGTAACTCCTCCTAACATACAAGCGTCAGGCATGTCGTCAGGCATGTCGTCAGGAATGTCGTCAGGAATGTCGTCAGGCATGTCGTCAGGCATGTCGTCAGGCATGTCGTTAGGCATGTCGTCAGGCATGTCGTCAGGCATGTCGTCAGGCATGTCGTCAGGCATGTCGTCAGGCATGTCGTCAGGCATGTCGTCAGGCATGTCGTCAGGCATGTCGTCAGGCATGTCGTCAGGCATGTCGTCAGGCATGTCGTCAGGCATGTCGTCAGGCATGTCGTCAGGCATGTCGTCAGGCATGTCGTCAGGCATGTCGTCAGGCATGTCGTCAGGCATGTCGTTAGGCATGTCGTCAGGCATGTCGTCAGGCATGTCGTTAGGCATGTCGTCAGGCATGTCGTCAGGCATGTTGTCAGGCATGTCGTCAGGCATGTCGTTAGGCATGTCGTCAGGCATGTCGTCAGGCATGTCGTCAGGCATGTCGTTAGGCATGTCGTTAGGCATGTCGTCAGGCATGTCGTCAGGCATGTCGTTAGGCATGTCGTCAGGCATGTCGTCAGGCATGTCGTCAGGCATGTCGTCAGGCATGTCGTCAGGCATGTCGTTAGGCATGTCGTTAGGCATGTCGTCAGGCATGTCGTCAGGCATGTCGTTAGGCATGTCGTCAGGCATGTCGTCAGGCATGTCGTTAGGCATGTCGTCAGGCATGTTGTCAGGCATGTCGTTAGGCATGTCGTCAGGCATGTACACTCTCTGTGCCTTGTTTTCATTACATGTACATGCACTTCTAGAATAATATAGAAATTTTTTAATCTTCAAGCTCACCGCAGTCTCTTCAGCCGCCTGCTGCTGCTGCGCCAGCTGCGGCGTCGCTCTCCTCCCAGACGACCGCCGCGAACCCGGCAGGGAGCGCTGGGCGCTGGTCGCTCGCTCCTGCGTGTCCGCGGCGGCGGCCTGCTGTTGCGTCGCTGTCGCCGGCGCCTCGCTGCTGCTCAGCTGAGCCTCGAGCGCTTTCAGCTTTTCCCTGCAAAAATGCGAGATCACCTGACTCTGGAACTAAGATTAAGTGACAAGGGTTTGATTTCTCGTCACTTGGTGGCTCTTTCACTTGGGGACTTTCAGAATCTCAAATTAACGAGGCCGTGCCGGGGATTCGAACCCACAACCTTTAGAGCGTGGTTTGGTTTTACCCCCTACACTAGGAGCCGTAAAATCCCAACCACTCAATCCAGGTAGTCTGACAAACAAAATAGCCGCTTAATCTTACACGTAATCTCTCTCAAGTTGAGCGAACTTCTCAGAAAATTCCTCGTTCAACTTGTCGAATTCCTCTCTCGGAACGTTTTCCTGGAAATAGCAAATAATTTAAAAATTTAATGAATTTGTTTAAACTCGCGTGCACTGATTTTTAGAATTAACCAACAATTCTAGCTCTAAATGCAGCTAAAATGGTTGCAGTTTTCACTGCTCACTACTGATAAGTAGGATAATTAGTTAAGTATGAGTAGTGTTAGTAAGTCTAGCCTATACTGCGATTCCCTCTTATGAAAACTGTCTCACAGGCTGCGGCGTCATCGGCCTCGGCGACATGCACGCGTCGATCTTCTCCCTGGTCAGCTCCTCCTTGGTGACCTTCGTTAGGTCGATGCCAGTCAGCTCCTCGACCAGCTCGAACACCGAGGCGGTGTCTGCAGGTGACGCGCAGATGACGATGATGGTGGGTGGCGGTGTTGATGTACAGCACTAACGTGTCTATTCCCAATTTATTTGCTCTGCATAAACTTACACCTGATTAGTACAGATTAGTAAAATTATATTTATAATGCAGCAGAGTAAACATTATGCATTTCTAGTTAGTAGTTCCAAGTACCTCGCTATTAAAAGGACGTCATGTACTTCAGAGGGGAATTGTAGCTTAATGGGGGGTTGCAGCCTAGTGGATAGAGCGTCGGACTCACCGACTGAAAGGTCGGGGGTTCGATTCTTGACCCACTCGGAACAATTTGTGTCCTTGAGCAAGACATGATGTACTTCAATGTACTTGCTCGTACTTGAACAATGGAAATTAAATTTGGTCAAACGGGCGTCAAGCAGGCACCCAAAGTGCACAAAAGCTCCGATGGCTGGGCAAGTAGCAAAAACAAACGGGAATCTTGCATTGGTAAATGGTTAAGTATCAAAAATTCAAATCGACAGGCTGGTGACAATGAATAACACAGAGTAACAATGGGGTGTGACTTCCACTTCTCTACAGTTGACTTTTTCTTTTAATCAACTTAGAGTGAAGTGACGGAACGCGGTGAAGGGGTTGCGTTGTGCTCAAAACTGGATGAAATCATAGGAAATTACCATAGACGGTGCCAGTGCCTGTCTAAATGGAGCTGAAATTAAATCGGGCAGGCAGTTCATGCAATAAATCAGTCCCAATGTCACCTGACAAACTGAATAAGTCAACAGCAAATATGAGAATGATTAAAAAACTAGCTCTATCATTATAACTAAGTTGTATAGAAACTTTGGAGCATACCGATGCACGCATTTTGACCTAACTATTTTCTTTAACGAAAATATTGAACTTAAAAACTTTCATTAAGTTAACACCTGAAATTTTAAAACGCCATAGCAACGTTGTGGTAACGTACACAAAAAGCTTATCCCATAGCAACGCCATATCAACAGTATAACCATAATTTTCTGACAGCAAGTCCATAGCAACGCCATAAACAAACCCATAGCAACTCACTATTGTCCCTTTCGGCAACTCGCGGCACAGGCCATCGAGTCCAGTAGACCAGCATGGGCAGCTGTCCAGCCTCGATGTCGTTGAGCAGCATCGGGTACTCGATCGGCCCGAGCTCCTCCAGCGTCCGTCGACGCCGTTCCAACTCGTCCTCGTTGCCAGCAGCGCTGTCGTCGGCGCCGACGTCCAGAGTGAGCAGGTCGGCGTCGACCAGCTGTCGGAGGCTGAGGACTACCGAGCCAACCCGGTCCATCCGCTCGTTCTGCACGTTGATGCGCAGCTGCGGACCGCCGTGCTCCGGTGCCACACCGTCGGGCACCAAGAAGCTCACCTCCTGGAAAGCGGCCGCCGCCGCCGCCGCCGCCGCCCCGCCGGCGCCTGAACCGTTTTCGTCAGCCGCTGCGCCCTGTCAGAGAAATAAAAAACGACTCTAGAAACATAATAACAGCTATAGTAAGATGAAAAACCATAGCAACGACAAACAACTCCATAGCAACTTAGCAAAACCATAGCAACGACATAAACAACTCCATAGCAACGACATAAAAAACTCCATAGCAACGACATAAACAACTCCATAGCAACGACATAAACAACTCCATAGCAACTTAGCAAAACCACAGCAACGCCATAGCAACAAGGTCAATTTTTATGCGCGCACCTGACGCCTACGCGGCATCCGACGCTTCTCATCTGCGGCGGGCACCAGGACGTCCTGCACCTCCAGCTGGTGGCAGGCGGGTTCTTCGTCACCTCCGTCATCAAACTCGACCTCAACAGACACCTGCTTGGCCTTGACCTGCTTGGCTGGGTATACCCGCACGTGCAGGCGCCTGCCAAACTCCGGCTCGTGAGTCCACACCTCGGCATCGGCCGTCTCAACTGGCAGAGCGATCTCGGCTGGCATCTGCGAGTTGGACAGAATAATTATAGTTCACTATCGAACAACCGCATTGCTGCCAATGATAGTATAAGTAGTACTTACGGAAACACTTTTCACGTCTGTTGCTTCTTGGTACAGCTGGAAATGGGGTTTTAAGTGTTTTTCTATTGAGGAATATTGATTATTAAGAATAGCAGAGAAACGAAAGCAAAACCAAGTAAGGAATTTAAAAAACGTCCTAACAACACTTAAGCCAGACCAAAGCAACGCCAAAGAAGCATTGTCGCAGCAAGGCCGTAGCAACACTCTAGCAACGGCTTAGTAACGGCGTAGCAACGCCATAACATCGTAGCAACACCATAGCAACCCCATGGCAACTAACCGGCTCTTCGGGCTCCTCCGCGTTGATCTCGCTCATAGACTCGAGCTCAATCTCAGGAAAATCCTCCGCCACCTGCTCCACAGCGGCCGCGGTTTTCTCCTCGGTGTTTTCCCGCTGTGCCGCCTCATCAGCAGGGGATTCGTCCGCCTCCCCAGCCTCCCTGTCGGCTTCATCAACCTCGACCTCGGCGTCCTCGCCAACCTCCGACGGTTCGACATCCGACTCCAGGTCGCTCTGATCTTCGGCAAAATATTTTCCCAGATGTTCGACGCCCATTGCGGCGCGTTTTTTGAAATCGTGCATCCGGAACTTCCAGCGCCGGCCGTGGCCGCGGGCCATCTGCACCCGGGCGAACAGCTTCTCCCAGTTCATGATGCGCCGCTCCCGGCCTGCGCGCTTCACCTCCGCGTCCTGCGTAGTCAGACGCCGAAGCGCGATCTCCAGCTGGCTTTTCTTGCGCGCGTAATCCTCGTGCATCTTCTGCAGGGCGGCCTTCTTCTCCTCCCAGGGCGAGGAGTACACCCGGACCAGGCGGAGCAGCTCCCACAGGGGGAACTGCAGGTCCGAGTAGCTGGCGGAGCGGTGGGCGGGTGGGGTAGGTTGATTAGTAGGTAAGAAGGTACATCGGTAGGTAGGTAGGTAAATGTATGTGGTAGCTTGTAAAAGGTATATTGAGTAGGTAAGAAGTTACTTTTAGGGGTTGAGTGCACTTTGGCGCACTTTAAGCGACATTGTCACACAACCGGCGAGAGGCATTGCTGTCCATACTGCCGACTCCCCTGAGCAGGCACACAAGCGCGCGGATACGTACGCAGTCATACGCACAGGCACACACTCACACAAGATTGTACAGTCATAGTCCTGACTTTATTTATAGTTAGGCATGTACACTTCACTGTGCCTTGGAGGGTTGGCCCTCAAGCTGGGCGTTAATTGCGTGAGCAGAGCCAAGCCGAGATTGCAATTTAGCCTCAAATTAATGTGACTGCACTTTGAATCGAGCCTGGGACGCTGGCACATCAGAGAGTCATGCTAGACCCCCCGTTAGGTAAGAAGTTATCTTGTTAGATAGGTAGTTAATATGGTAGATAAAAAGGTAGAAAAGCAGATTGTCTTCAGGGAAAACAGGTGGTGGATAAAACTCTCACTCACTCACCTTCGAAACAGTTTCCCGGAAATGAGCGACAGCTGCAGCAGCAGGTTCGGTGGCAGCAGCTGCTGCATCAGCTCGTCTTTAAAGTACAAAAACTGAAATGCGTCAACAAGATCGATTACATAAGTGATTGATGATAAAAAAGGGTGATAGTTCTTGCTTTCCTGAACTCAGCGGCGTAAATTTTCGCGCAAAATAGGCCTTCAAAAAACTTTCTAAGAAACAAACTTTCCCATGCTTCTACTTAAAGTAGAGTTAAAAGTACATGAGGGCATGGCTGCACAGGAGGCCGTAGCCAAGTGGTCCAGCGCGGCTTTGGAAGAGGGCACGACTGCTCTGAACAGGGAGGAGTTCGTGGCTCACATTGTCCATGTCGGCCTGCAGCAGGGCGAGCGAACCAACCACGCCGTCCACCAGGGTGACGAACTGCCGGTAGACCTCGGGATCGTCCTCCAGCTCCTGCTCCTCGTATTCGATCTGAAAAAAAATTGAATTTGCGCAAACTGAGAAATCTGCGCAAGCTCGAGGTTGAAATGAAAAATGGCGTTGTGAAATCTCAGCTTTACCTCAGCATTCGCCTCGTCATTAAAAGTGACTTGTTGTGCCTGGTTAGATGACATTGCGACCCGGGTCTGATGGGGTTCGGTGCGCCGCCACCGTTGACATGCATTATTTTGTTTAAGATTGTTTTGTAAAGTTTATTCAGTGTAAACTTTCTCTATCTACCAAATGATCAAGGCCAAAAAATATTGTTTGAAAGAATACACATCTTAACAATAATTTTTTTATGCTTTATCCAAAAAATGTGTTTTTTATCAACAAGCAGCGTGTGCACAGGTGAGTGAGACAATGGTCTGCAGAAAAAGTTCCTCTGTGATGTACTTTTAAGCTACAGGCAAAGTTGATATATTATTTATAAAAATAGCAAGGAATAGGTAGGGCAGAGCTCGAAAATAAGCGCCAGGGTAAAAGGCCGACTCGAGTTTCGTGTTTTCTGCTTCAGAAGCAAATTTTTAGGCAATTCATAACTGGACGGACAGTGGGATAAAATAAAGCTGAGATAAAGTTGACTGCTGATCTGGTCAATTTTAATGTGTCTGCCATGTAATCTTGGACTCCTGATGGTAGAGTGACATAGTAGAGAGTGACTCAGATAGAGAGGAGAGTGACACAGAGGAGAGTGACACAGAGAGAAGAGTGAAACAGAGAGGAGAGTGACACACAGAGGAGAGTGACACACAGAGGAGAGTGACACACAGAGGAGAGTGACACACAGAGGAGAGTGACACAGAGAGGAGAGTGACACAGAGAGGAGAGTGACACAGAAGCAAAGAGGAGAGTGAAACAAAATCAAAGACGAGAGTGACACAGGCAAATAGAGAGTGACACAGTGACAGAGAGGAGAGTGAGACAGACACAGAGAGGATAGTGACACAGACACAGAGAGGAGAGTGACACAGACACAGAGAGGAGAGTGACACAGAGACAAAGAGAAGAGTGACACAGACACAGAGAGGAGAGTGACACAGACAGAGAGGAGAGTGACACAGACAGAGAGGAGAGTGACACAGACAGAGAGGAGAGTGACACAGAGAGAAGAGTGACACAGAGAGGAGAGTGACACAGAGAGGAGAGTGACACAGAGAGGAGAGTGACACAGAGAGGAGACTGACACAGACAGAGAGGAGACTGACACAGACAGAGAGGAGAGTGACGCAGAGACAAAGTGAAGAGTGCCTCAGACACAGAGTGACAGTAAGACGTATAATTTAGGGAAAATGAACCAGTGCACCCACTTTATAAACGACACCCATAAAAATGGCCAGATTAGCATATTACTTTCCATCTTAACGAAATTAGGCGTGAAAAAAACTAATCGCATCAAAAGGTACAGCAAGAACTACTAAAAGTACAAAATCGCATCTAGGATTGACACGGGACGGCACTGGAACGCGCAACTCGACAACAACAGAGATGGACGAGACAAGTGAAAGATGTTTGAACTTTGAGCAGCTGGTGATTAAACGGAAAATGTCAATTAATCTGTTACAACAATTGGGATACAAATCCATATACTAATCTCTAGGATCACGTGCTAAAGAAGGCTTTGCGAGCATTTTATAGTGTAGAAAAATTGAAGAACACGCCGTACTTTTTGGCGCCTTTAAAGGTGCTTCTTTTTTACTGTCTAAAGTTGAAACTTTCCCATATTACTGAAAGTAGGAGAGAACGGGAAATGCATTAGAAAGCTGAGAGAAACAGTCAACAAAAAAGCGGTTTGAAACATGTCAACCAAACTCGTAGGAAAATAATTTCTGCGAGAGAGCAGTCGGTCATTTTTTTCGAAACATCGGCAGCTGCGCCTGTGGAGTCTGCGCGATGCCACCGCTGCTGCCGCCCTTGTAGCCGCTGCCGCCGCCGCCAGACTGACGCTGCGACACCAGCTGGTTCAGCGTGTACGGCTCCGGCATGCCGCCGATGTTGACGTTGGTGAGTCGCAAAGGTCTGCCCTGCTGCTGCTGCTGCTGTTGCTGCTGTTGTTGCATCATCTGCTGCTGCTGCTGATGATCGGACATCAGAGCGGCTGACATCGACGGCTGCGCCTGCATTTGCTGCATCTGCTGCAGGTCGGCAAAGTACATATCGGCTTTGTCGCGCTCCTCCGGCGTCACAGGAATGCCGTCCAGGCTGTGCAGGTGCCGCAGCCGGTGCACGCAGATGGGCCGGTGGAGCAGCCGTCTGGCCAGCGGGTTGCCAAGCAGGGTGAGGCTCTGCAGCCGGGTGAGGCTGTGCAGCCGGTCCAGTTCTGCGAGTTCGGCAAGCTTGTTGGCGCTGATGTACAGAGTGTGCAGGTAGGGGCAGTGGTCCGGTATGCCGCCAAGGTCTTTCAGTCGGTTCTCCTCGACGTGCAACTCCTGATAGAAGTAAAGTTGCACTGTTTGGTAGTATTTTGATTGAAGTTATCCTTGGCAAATAATTTTGTAACCAACTCTCACAGGGTTGACTACGTTCCTGACCTCATCGCTACGACAGGTCAAATTTACGAGCAAGAAATCCGATTTTAAGGCTTCATGAAAGGTTGCACTCCAAATTACAATGCGACCAAATTGAGTTACGTGTGGAGAGCCATAAAAGTTCTCCATCGGTAATCAGCAGGAACACAAGCGGTTATGCCTAATCCAGGGTGTACATCGGTCCTTAATTTCTCATTGTCAGGCAATGCACATAAACCGTAATTTCACTGCTCACGGAATTGAACCCAGGTACTTTAGACGGATAAGTTTCGTCTGAGCTGCTCTGTCACTGACAACTTCAATACGTTTTTAACTCTACACATGTAACTTCAAAGAATATCAGCAGTAGTGGCAAGAATAATCGGTCAAGATCGGTGCGCACAGTGTGCTCTCACCTGCACGTAGGGACACCCGCTCAGGTTAATTGTTCTCAGCTTGTTCCGATCCAGCACGAGCTCCCGCAGTTGACCTGACTGCAATCCGTCCGTCGTTTGCAGCTCGTTGCCCTGCATAAACAGAGTGCGCAGCGACGGCAGCCGGTGCAGCTGCAACGACGCGGCGTCCTTGATCCCATTGTAGGCGAGGTGCAGCACCTCCAGCGTGGGCAGAAGGCTGCCAGTGCCCGAGGCCAGAGACTCGATGTGGTTGTGGTTCAGGCAGAGAACGCGAAGAGACGGCAAGCTGGCGATTCCGTTGAGCGACGTCAACGAGTTGGACTCGAGATTGACGCTGCGCAGGTTGATGAAGCGATCGTGGAGGTTGAGCTCAATAGTCCGCAGGTTGCTGCGCGACATGTCCAGCTCTTTGAGATCGTAGAATCGGTCGTGACCGAACTTTTCAATCAGCAGGTCAGTCGTCAGCTTGCCGCCCAGCAGTTGAACGGCGCTCTGAACCTCGTCCTGCTCAACTGGGACGCCGTCGAGTGAGCACAGCGATCGCAGGTGGTAGATGACAGTCGTCCGATAGTTGTGCGAGTTGGACGCGATGGGGTTCTCGCCGAGATCGAGAATCAGGAGCGACTGCAAAGATTTGAGGTAGAAGAGCTCGCGAGTGTCCTGGATGCGGTTCAGGCCGATGAAGAGCTGGGCCAGGCTGCTGTGCTTGTCAATGCCGGCCAGGCTGGACACGTGGTTGTTCAACAGGTTGAGGCTGGTCAGGTTTGGCGCCAGCAGCCCCGTGCCAATCTGTTCGATGCAGTTATGCGCCAAGTTCAGGTGGCGCAGGGCCGGATATGTGCCTGTAGGCATTGTGCCAATCAGATTGTGCGTTGCCAGCAGTTCCTCCAGCTGCGAGCAGGAGTCAAGGCCTTCAATGCGGGACACGTGATTGTAGTTGATTGACAGCCAGCGCAGGTTGAAGCAGCGCTCCAGACCGGTTATTCGAGTCAGGTTGAGTCCGTCCAGGTTGAGCATGCTCACCTGGGCGAACAGCTCAGGCGGCTGCACTGGCAAGAATTGGGTCGGCGACTCCAAACTGATGTATTTGGGCGTGCCGGTCACGTGAGCAGCGTAGCTGAGAAGGTTGAACCGGCCTGGCATTGAGGCTGTGACTTCCTCCTCTGTGACCGGCTGGCCATCCAGTACCTGCACAATTTGTGAAATGAGAATATTGTGTTAGGATATGAGCAAGGCAACGCAAATTTGCATAATAGGCATATCTGGTCTTCTTTACTATCTGTGCTGAGACCATGACTAAGATAAAATATTCAAATTGCATTCGAGCAAACACTAAGGCACGGGGTTGACTGAGATTTTTGCGTGGACCCAAGTCCCCTTTTATAAATGTTTTTATGCCTGAAATTTAAGTCTGATGACGCATAGAACTCCATGTAAACAAACCTTCAGCTCCTTCAGCTTATTGATGACGATGACTCTGTAAGCCACCTTGTACCGATGCCAGGGATTTCCCTCCAGACTGAGGCCAGTCAGCATTGCCGTGTGCTTCCGCATGTGGCTGAGCTCGTTTCTCAGGCAGGTGAGTCGATTAAACGCCAGCCGGAGACTTCTGAGCTTCCCGACGTGCTTGAGACCGTCGATGGAGACGATTCGGTTCCAGGACACGTCGATCTCTTCAACTGGCAGTCCGGCCAGGTCCTCCAGGCCTGTCAGCAGATTTGAACGGGCGTTCAGCGTCCGCAGAGAGTGCAGCGAGTCGAGGCCTCGGAGCCGGGTGAGGCCGAGGGCCTCGATCTGCAGCTCGGCCAGGTTCTCGTAGGGTGCCGTCACTGGCGGCGCGGGCTCGAGGTCAGGCGTGGGCGCAGCCGGGCCACCGCCGCACACGACCTGGTGAAACGGATTGCTGGTCCGCCTGCCCGAGTACTCCAGCTCCACCAGGAACTCCGGAACAAGGCAGGCGTTGTCTAGAAAGTACCAGGTGCACTGGCGGCCGAGGCATTCGCACGAGTAGCCTTCGCTGGTGGAGTCGGCCATGTGGAACACGGCGGTCAGTTTCGCTTCGGCTCTTCATCGCCTGACTCCTGCGACTGTTGCTCGCCTCCGTTTGCAGCCGCAATGATCGTCTCGACCTCCTCCAGTGATGCGACCGCCTGCACCGACTTGCCGATGTAGGCCTTCACCAGCAGCAGCCGCGACCGGCCGACGCCAGTTTCCTTTGCGCAGTCGCAAAGCGTTGCCCCATCGGCGATGTTGACGCTGTTGGACAGCACCGCCGGCCGGCTGGTGACGCCGCGCTCTAGGCAGTCCAGCAGACTGTCGTTGTCGCCTTCGGGCCAACGGTAGAACAGATAGTCCTGGTACTTCTTTGCCACCATGTCCAGAGAGCAGTAGGTGCTCCGGGCAAGGGTTTGCAGACGCGGCAGACACGCCTCCTGGTACCTGGATGGCGGTGTGGTTGATAAGGACTGACTGACTGACTAACTGACTGACTGACTGACTGACTGACTGTCTCACTGACTGACTGACTGACTGACTGACTGTCTCACTCACTGACTGACTGTCTCACCTGGCCGCCAGCACTGGCAGGTGCAATCGGTGCACTTTGTCCACCTTGCAGGCGGTGACGCCGCTCTGCCGATGCTGTGACGAGCAGAACCTCGAGCTGACAATGTCGGCCACCAGTTTGTGCCAGTCTTGCCCGGTGCCCAGCTCGCAGCGAACGCTGCCGCCGCTCTCCAACTCCATGTTGAGCAGGTTCCAGGCCAGCTCTCTGTCCATTTCGATCTTCTTCAATGCCTCGGTGAAGAAGCCACGCGTTGTTGGCCAGGCGGCCTCCAGCTGGCTGAAGTTTCCTGCTCCAGTTTCGACGAGGCGAGCCTGTTGAAGAAATGGTCGGTTAAAAGGCTCAGAAGTTGTTGGTCCCAGATCCTTGGTCCCAGATCCTTGGTCCCAGATCCTTGGTCCCAGATCCTTGATCCCAGATCCTAAATTCCTGCTCCAGATCCTTTCGATCCCAGATCCTTGGATCCCCAGATCCTTGATCCCAGATCCTTGATCCCAGATCCTTGATCCCAGATCCTTGATCCCAGATCCTTGGATCCTTGAAGATTGATCCCAGAGGATCCCAGATCCTTGATCCCAGATCCTTGATCCCAGATCCTTGATCCCAGATCCTTGATCCCAGATCCTTGATCCCAGATCTTGTCCCAGATTCCCAGATCCTTGATCCCAGATCCTTGATCCCAGATCCTTGATCCCAGATCCTTGATCCCAGATCCTTGATCCCAGATCCTTGATCCCAGATCCTTGATCCCAGATCCTTGATCCCAGATCCTAGATCCCAGATCCTTGATCCCAGATCCTTGATCCCAGATCCTTGATCCCAGATCCTTGATCCCAGATCCTTGATCCCAGATCCTTGATCCCAGATCCTTGATCCCAGATCCTTGATCCCAGATCCTTGATCCCAGATCCTTGATCCCAGATCCTTGATCCCAGATCCTTGATCCCAGATCCTTGATCCCAGATCCTTGATCCCAGATCCTTGATCCCAGATCCTTGATCCCAGATCCTTGATCCCAGATCCTTGATCCCAGATCCTTGATCCCAGATTTTGATCCCAGATCCTTGATCCCAGATCCTTGATCCCAGATCCTTGATCCCAGATCCTTGATCCCAGATCCTTGATCCCAGATCCTTGATCCCAGATCCTTGATCCCAGATCCTTGATCCCAGATCCTTGATCCCAGATCCTTGATCCCAGATCCTTGATCCCAGATCCTTGATCCCAGATCCTTGATCCCAGATCCTTGATCCCAGATCCTTGATCCCAGATCCTTGATCCCAGATCCTTGATCCCAGATCATTGGTCCCAGATTCTAGATCCCAGATCCTTGATCCCAGATTTGTGATCCCAGATCCTTGATCCCAGATTTGTGATCCCAGATCATTGATCCCATATTTGTGATCCCAGATCCTTGATTTTTTATCACAGATCCTTGATCCCACATCCTAGATCCCAGATCCTAGATCCCAGATCTTAGATCCCAGATCCTTGATCCCAGATCCTTGATCCCAGATCCTTGATCCCAGATCAGATCCCAGATTCTTGATCCCAGATTTGTGATCCCAGATCCTTGATCCTAGATTTGTGATCCCAGATCCTTGATCCCAGATTTTTTATCACAGATCCTTGATCCTAGATTTGTGATCCCAGATCCTTGATCCCAGATTTTTTATCACAGATCCTTGATCACACATCCTTGATGCCACATCCTTGATCCCACATCCTTGATCCCACATCCTTGATCCCAGGTTTGTGATCCGATCCTTGATTCCAGATCCCTGATCCCACATCCTTGATCCCACATCCTTGATCCCAGATCATTGGTCCCAGATCCTTGATCCCACATCCTTGATCCCAGATCTCTGATCCCACATCCTTGATCCCACTTCCTTGATACCACATCCTCAACCCACCTTGTGGTACTCGGCCAGGCCAATTGTCACCCTCCGGCCGAGACAAGCGCTGGTCCGCTCAAGAACCTCGGCTCGCATGGCGTAGTACATTCGTTTCTTCAATACTGTGCTGTCCGCCAGCTCAAACGGCAGCCGGCTTGAGCAGTCGAACGTGTCCAGGTTGAGCAGCCGGGGCATGTGGTACAGGATGAAGATGGAGTAGTTGGATAGCTGGGTGACTGGGCAGGGTCGGTACTGCGGGTCGCGAAGGCAGAACCGGCGCAAAGACGGCAGAGCCGCCAGCGACACAACATCGCGAATGGAGGCCAGCGGGTTGCCCGACAGGTTCAAGCTCTCCAGGCTGGCGTTCTCCGTGAGGCAGCCGGCCACTTCCGTGATGAAGTTCTGCGCCAAATTGAGCTCCTTCAGGTTGGACAGTTTCTCGAAGCCAGCGAGTTCGCGCAGCTGATTGTTGGCCAGCCACAGAACCTCCAGCGAGCCGCCGAGATGGTCGAGGCCGCCGTTTATCGTCGCTATGGAGTTGCTATGCAAGTACAGCTTCTTGAGTCGGTGATTTGCAGACAGGCCAGAGATTTGAGTCAGCCTGCAGTCTGAGACCCAGAGCACCTCCAGCAGGGGGCAGCTGTCCAGGGTGCTGATCTCGGTCAGGCTCTGCTCCACAATGATGAGCTCGCGGAGATTGGGGAACAGGCTGAGGTGAGCAAAACGGGGATAGCCGCCGAAGAAAATCTCCAAGGTGGCGGTCTCGGCGGCCTCCGCCTGCAGTTTTTCCCGGTCCTCCGGCAGGCCATTCGACGAGCAGATCTCGCGCAGAAGGTCCGCGTCGCTCACTGCGATCTCGGAAATCTGCGGCGTTTTATTTTTCGAAGAGCTCAATCGAAAGAATGTGTGGCCTTGCAGTTTCCATTTAATGCTTTAAAAATAACATTTACCTCACCTATTTGTAAAATAGTAAATTCTAATGTCTATGAGAAAACTACTGACCAAAAGCTATTGTATAGAAAATAAACAGTTCCCAAAAAAATTATACCACTGCTTCAAATACTTTCACAAATTAAATTTGGCAAAAACTTTTGGTTACAAGTACTTCAATGAAATATGGCATGGCATAGCAATATATATGGTAAAAAACTTAGTGTTATTCTACACATAATAACAATAACACAGCGTTATGCATTAGCCAATATATAAAATTTTAGTATAAAAAATTTAGCATTTCAGTTGCTTATTCGAAGCATTTAAAATATTTCCACTCTATACATTTGACAGAATATTATTTTTTTAAATCTAAAAAAGCTGCAAATATAACTTGCAAGAATTACAAACAGACTAAAGTTCAAGTTTTTAAAGTATAACAATTCTAAAAACATTTTCGTGCAGAAAAAACTTATAGAAAAATGCTAGCTAAGAACAGGTCTTGCTGCAACTATTCTACTCTACCCTAATGACCAAATCTACCCCTGCAACTAAGTCTGGTCAAACTGAAACTAAAAGCGAATACGCTAAATTCTAATAGCAATGCAACTCAAAAGATTTTAAAAGTTAAAAATTAAAATTAAATTTCAAAGTCATAGAATCAAATAGCCTGAGTTTTTCTTGTGAGCTGAGGTAAGTTTAGTTTAGTATGCCTGTAAAACCTTCTTACTATAGCAATAAACTCCTATTCCATTTAGTATACGTATTTTTAACATTTTTGTCTTTTAAAAATCTGTTTCATTTCTAATAGTATAAAATATCGAAACGAAATTAAGAATCGCTGCATATGACGCCTTTGCTGAACAGGACAATGTTGTGTTGCCGGAAATATTGCCATATTTCTTACAGTTAAATTTAAAGACGCGGTAGCAACAGAAATCTTACTTTGAAAACATAGCAGTGTTTTTTCTTAAAAAAAGCTTTTTGAAAGCAATAACTTTATGTCATAGAGCATTAAAAATAAGTGTTAAGTTTATATGATATTTGTGAATGTACATAGTTTTGTTATTGTTTGATATGTGTTTTTTTAAAAACAAAGTTTTATAAGAAACCTATTACGAATTTTACAATTTACAGTTACAATTCTCGAATTTTTATTGCTCAATTCGACTTTTGACAGCTATATTTAATTGATTGATAAATGACAGGTAAAATAGAAACCACAATCAAGGTATTCCTGTCCTACCATCGGTTCGTAGGAATATTGCTGATTGTTGGTGCAATCGGCTATATGGTGATGCTAAGCGATCCGCAGTTTAATAATCGATGCTATATCTCAGAGAAGGCGCTTTCACCAGGTATTTTATTAACTTGATTTTTGGCAACTTATGTTTATAAATGACTACTACTATCAAGCTTATTTCTTAATCTCTTGCTCTTGTATAGATCATTATAACTTCTGGCACAATTGCAATATCAAAAACTTATGGCATGATGGCATATCATCCATGCTCAGGAAGGTGGCAGAGGCACGCCGGAATCGAAGATGAGCAAAGCTACCAATTCACGCCAAGCACGCCAAAATTTTAATGACCCTTTTTACTATATATGTCAAATATACTAGGCCTTACATTTTCAGCCCTACTTTGCTGACTACCTCCATACTGCTATCTTTAGCTTGAGCATTTTATTAGCATATTAGGCCTATAATTATAAAGTGCTCAAATAGACTAAATGAACCTTTGTGATACTAGGGAGCATTTAGCATGCCAAATGAATGCCATGCAACATTGTAAAGCTGCAACTGCAACTGCAAGATGATCAGCTTGATCGCCACTTTTCATCTTTGTGAATTGTGCTAATGTTAATGTATTCTAAGAAAAGAAAGTTTCAAAAATCATTCAGTACATTTTACAAAAAATAATATTTTTAACTAAGCTTTTTACTAGACTATAAATACAACCATGTCCACATGACCACAATGACAACCATAACTACAATATTAAACTTCAAAATTCAAAGTTTTGATGCATGCCAATCATTCATGCCATATTTTTAGCTTTGCCTTGAGCACACCAATTATGCCATATTTTTATAATTGCTTTAAGCATGCCAAAAAATCTGGCATACCAGAAAATTCTGGCATATCTGCCACCTTCCTGATTATGGTATATCATTATACACCCATATTGATTAGGCCTATTATTCTATTCTATGCCTAACACTATGAGGCCTAGGCCTACCATGTCATTTTAATACAGGCATGACCTTAACATTAAGTATATAATTTTTTTTTTCATTTTAATTTGTATATTTGTATTTTATATATAATATTAGTCATTAATTACTTGTTAAGAAAATAAGAATATTATAAAAGGAATGTTTTTATTTATAATTCATTTAGTTTAATTAATTTAACAAATATTTTAATGTGATTTTTTGAAATTTTATTTTGTTGTATTTTAAAGTTTATTTTGTTTGAATGGCAGTCATCTCATTGAAGGCCAAGGCCTAAAGAAACTAGTGGTAGCACTACCTATGCTACTAAGGCCTAAATCAAGAAGAAAACAGCAAACACCTTATTGGTTGCAGCAGTGGGATTTAAAGACCTACTAGGCCATCCTAAGACAACTTTCTATACCTTATAAGTGTGCACAAAATGAAAAAATATTAGCATTAAAAAGTTTTTAGACTGAAAAAAGCAAAACAGTATAATAAAAAAAGTTAAAACACTATTATTAGCTAAAATATATAAGAAACTTTGTTATAATGAAAAAAAATTGTAAGTTTATAACAGTTGTGAAGTTAATATTTGTAGCTTTTGTAAATTTACTAATTTTTGTACCATTTTACTAATGCCAATTTCACCAATTGAGACAGATAAGACTTTCTTATACTAACTAAAATAATTCTTGATTAGTCATTGATATGGATATGGTAAAATTTTGGTTTAAGTAGAGCATTGGTTAAATCTTTCTTTTTTATATCAAATAACATATTCTTAAACCAAAATTTTAACCAAAAATTAAATAATCATACAGTAAGGAATGCAATTTTAATACTGTTTCACAATCTAATTGGTAGCATTTAGCCCTCTTTTAATGTTTAAATTTCATAAATAGTATCAAGCATTCTGTAAAAGATGTGAATAGCATAGAGGGTTTAAGAACATCTGCTATATTATAGGCTGGGGCTAGAGTATAGGGCCAAAATATATTAAGGTAATAGTAAAACTATGAACTAAATTGTCATTTAAATTTAATTGCTATTTTATACATTTTATATAAGAAATATTGCTGCAATTCTAAAAGATGCAAAATATAAAGTTTTGTGTTATATGCTACTATGATAACTAGCATGGTGTCTATAACATTCTAAATAAAATTTTTATTTTGGACTTTCAGCCAACTTCTAGTTGTAATAGAACTGAAAAACTCATAGTATATTGTAACATTTATGATTTTTCCTATTGAATATTATTATAGAAACCATGTTATTTTGTATTGTGCTTTGGCCTTTATTGCATATGCTTGGGACCCTTTGCTTGCCAATGAAGACTAGTTTCTATACAAGAAAATTTTATTTTATGGTATTTCAAATTAATATTATCCATGATATTGTCTCATTGCTATTCAATTTTTAGGAGTTGTTGAGGAGCAATTTAATCAGGTCAACTTCATCAATGACTATTATGCTGATGTGCAAAAGATGTACACTGTGAAGAACCTTGAGAGGTATGCCATCTGGATTTTTTATTTAATTATGTTTATTTATTGTTTTAACATTTTCCTTATATTTATTTTTAGTGGAAAATTCAAAAGTGGCTTGAAGAGGAAATGCAAAAAATTGGCCTGGACGCCTACACTCAGAACTTCACCTTCAGCTATCCGCTCATTCTGGGAGAAAAGGTGAATTTCTATATTATCAGATATGAGCAGTCTGTAGCTTGATTTGAAATTTATGGTACATCTTCATTTCCTCTTCGCTTCACACATCCGCAGAAGCTGCAGGGCATCAATGCTGTTGGCATTTCTCGAGCCTATCGCGCGGCGCGCACCGAGGCGCTGGTTCTCATGACTCCTCTGCGCGCCGCCGATTCTGGCGCCGCCTCCCACGAGCGTCGGACGGACGGCAGCGTGGCGCTGATGCTGGCGCTGGCGAAGTTCTTCAGGCGTGAGTCTGTTGTAGGGGCCGAAAGCCGACAGTTTACTTTATTTAAATTTGTGTTGTGAAGGTTGCAGTCTAGTGGTCAGAGCATCGGACTCACGACTGAAAGGTCGCGGGTTCGATTCTCGACCACTTGGAACAATTTGTGTGAGTATTGCTTCAGATCACACAGCTGTAAATTGGGTGCCAGCATTAGCTGGGATAATTGAGGGTGTGTGCGGCGACCCCCCCCCCTTAGTCCATGGACTGAGCAGCCGTACGCAGCCTTCAGATGCGCCGCGCAATAGCTGCGGCTGAGCTGCATACAAGCGCGCCAATGCTGTACGCAGGCACGCACTGATGCACCCGCTCACACAGGGTGTACAGCGGTCCTGACTTTTCACATCGTCAGTCATGTACACTCTGACCCTTGGGGGGGGGTCTGATAGCCCCAGTAAGGGTATTGTATTGTTCTGGAACCGGTATCTTACTGCCCAGTACCGGTATCTGATCGTCCAGTAACGGTATCTTATAGTCATCACCGGTATCTCTAGTCCATCACCGGTATTTTACAGTCCATCACCGGTATCTTATAGTCCATCACCGGTATCTTATATTCATCACCGGTATATTTAGTCCATCACCGGTATCTTATAGTCATCACCGGTATCTCTAGTCCATCACCGGTATTTTACAGTCCATCACCGGTATCTTATAGTCCATCACCGGTATCTTATAGTCCATCACCGTTATCTTATAGTCCATCACCGGTATCTTATAGTCATCACCGGTATCTTATAGTCCATCACCGTATCTAGTCCATCACCGGTATCTTATAGTCATCACCGGTATCTTATAGTCATCACCGGTATCTTATAGTCCATCACCGTTATCTTATAGTCCATCACCGGTATCTTATAGTCATCACCGGTATCTTATAGTCATCACCGTATCTTATAGTCCATCACCGTTATCCTATAGTCCATCACCGGTATTTATAGTCATCACCGGTATATTTAGTCCATCACCGGTATCTTTACTCCATCACCGGTATCTTATAGTCCATCACCGGTATCTTATAGTCCATCACCGGTATCTTATAGTCCATCACCGGTATCTTATAGTCATCACCGGTATCATACATGCGCAACTTTGGGAATCACCCGGCCGTTTCTATTGGCAACACACACATGTAAGTCGCTATTGGCTGAGAGCGGTCACGTGACTACTATTCCGTCCAATAGCGACTTACATGTGTGTGTTGCCAATAGAAACGGCCGGGAGAGTCCCGGGGTTGCGCCCAAGCATGACCGGTATCTAGGTGATACTATTATGGAATAGCAACTGCTCAGCTCTACACTTACCCGCCCCTGCACCCGGCAGGCCAGACGCACTGGGCCAAGGACACCATCTTCCTGTTCACCGAGATGGAGACGGTCGGCCTGCAGGCCTGGCTGTACGCCCACCATGGCGAATCCAGCCTGCTGAAGCCCAGCATCTCGGTGTCCGATCCGCCCCATCGCTCAGGCAGCATCCAGGCCGCTCACCGAGACCTTAAACGACCGCACAGGCCGACCGTCGCCCGGTCCGACGTACACCTTCCGCACTTGCCACGACGGCTTGGACCTGGACCAGTTGTGACACCACGCGTAGCGACCGTTCGTACCCACGCGGACCTTGAAGTGCCGAGGCTGTCCGTCGGCGCGACGACGACGCGAGAGACGACATGGTCCACTCTAGTCGACTGAGCGGTACGGCGAGACCCTAACTAAGCCAGTAAAATAACTCAGAAAATTCAGTAAACTCAGTTCCCACAAGCAAAACCCAGTCAACACCCAGTTCCATAAACCAGTCCATCAAAAAAACGTTAACTGTATAAGAACAAGAAAACCAAGTTACCCCAAGTCATAAGCATAAAATCACTCAGTACCGAACCAAATTACTCAGTACCGATCTTAGTCACTCAGTACCGATCTAAATCACTCAGTACCGATCTAAGTCACTCAGTACTCATCTAAGTCACTCAGTACTCATCTAAGTCGCTCAGTATCTATCTAAGTCACGCAGTATCCATCTAAGTCACTCAGTACCCATCTAAGTCACTCAGTACCCATCTAAGTCACTCTGTACCTATCTAAGTCACTCAGTACCCATTTAAGTCACTCTGTAAGTCACTCAGTACCCATCTAAGTCACTCAGTACCCATCTAAGTCACTCAGTACCCATCTAAGTCACTCTGTACCCATCTAAGTCACTCAGTATCGATCTAAATCACTCAGTATCTATCTAAGTCACTTAGTACTCATCTAAGTCACTCAGTACTCATCTAATTCACTCAGTATTCATCTAAGTCACTCAGTACTCATCTAAGTCACTCAGTACTCATCTAAGTCACTCAGTACTCATCTAAGTCACTCAGTATTCATCTAAGTCACTCAGTACTCATCTAAGTCACTCAGTACTCATCTAAGTCACTCAGTACCCATCTAAGTCACTCTGTACCCATCTAAGTCACTCAGTATCGATCTAAATCACTCAGTATCTATCTAAGTCACGCAGTACCTATCTAAGTCACTCGGTACCCATTTAAGTCACTCTGTAAGTCACTCGGTACCCATCTAAGTCACTCAGTACCCATCTAAGTCACTCTGTATCCATCTAAGTCACTCAGTATCGATCTAAATCACTCAGTATCTAAGTCAGTCAGTACTCATCTAAGTCACTCAGTACTCATCTAATTCACTCAGTATTCATCTAAGTCACTCAGTACTCATCTAAGTCACTCAGTACTCATCTAAGTCACTCAGTACTCATCTAAGTCACTCTGTACCCATCTAAGTCACTCAGTATCGATCTAAATCACTCAGTATCTATCTAAGTCACGCAGTACCTATCTAAGTCACTCAGTACCCATTTAAGTCACTCTGTAAGTCACTCAGTACCCATCTAAGTCACTCAGTACCCATCTAAGTCATTCTGTACCCATCTAAGTCACTCAGTATCGATCTAAATCACTCAGTATCTATCTAAGTCACTCAGTACTCATCTAAGTCACTCAGTACTCATCTAATTCACTCAGTATTCATCTAAGTCACTCAGTAATCATCTAAGTCACTCAGTACTCATCTAAGTCACTCAGTACTCATCTAAGTCACTCAGTACTCATCTAAGTCACTCAGTACTCATCTAAGTCACTCAGTACCCATCTAAGTCACTCTGTACCCATCTAAGTCACTCAGTATCGATCTAAATCACTCAGTATCTATCTAAGTCACGCAGTACCTATCTAAGTCACTCGGTACCCATTTAAGTCACTCTGTAAGTCACTCAGTACCCATCTAAGTCACTCTGTACCCATCTAAGTCACTCAGTATCGATCTAAATCACTCAGTATCTATCTAAGTCACTCAGTACTCATCTAATTCACTCAGTACTCATCTAATTCACTCAGTATTCATCTAAGTCACTCAGTACTCATCTAAGTCACTCAGTACTCATTTAAGTCACTCAGTGCTCATCTAAGTCACTCTGTACCCATCTAAGTCACTCAGTATCGATCTAAATCACTCAGTATCTATCTAAGTCACGCAGTACCTATCTAAGTCACTCAGTACCCATTTAAGTCACTCTGTAAGTCACGCAGTACCTATCTAAGTCACTCAGTACCCATTTAAGTCACTCTGTAAGTCACTCAGTACCCATCTAAGTCACTCAGTACCCATCTAAGTCACTCTGTACCCATCTAAGTCACTCAGTATCGATCTAAATCACTCAGTATCTATCTAAGTCACTCAGTACTCATCTAAGTCACTCAGTACTCATCTAATTCACTCAGTATTCATCTAAGTCACTCAGTAATCATCTAAGTCACTCAGTACTCATCTAAGTCACTCAGTACTCATCTAAGTCACTCAGTACTCATCTAAGTCACTCAGTACAAGCGATGAGAAACTTGGCGGTGGGGTGTCCGGTCGCCGTCGGGGCGGAGGGAGGTGCCGGACAAGGACGGCAAGCTGTAAGGGCGGCAGCCCGACTCGCCGCTTCCAGCGCGGCGGAGGAGGAGGAGGAGCCGGTGGCCTGCCGGCCGCGGCAGCACCTCCGCTAGACCGCGAGCAACTTGTTGCGACGTCCTCGCCAAGGTGGTCAGGAAAAAGAAGATGCGGGACGGCCGCTAGCTAGCCATGCACTCGTAGCCGCTGATGTGGGGCGGTGAGCCACAGCATGACGAGCGGGAGCGGGAGCGGCGATAGCTGAGAAACCAACAGCCAAAGCCGCTACCGCTGCGCAGCTGTTTCGGCTTTTCGCGGCCGCCGCCGCCACCAGCCGGGCCACCGGGCCGACACGCAGTACCGGCCGACGAAGCCGGACGACCGCAACCACCGTGGCCGGATGAAGTAGTCCTGGCGGCGCGGAAGGCGTAGCTGGGCCCGCGGCCGTACGACTAGCCGGACGACCGACACGTCCACCCCACACCCTTAAATACCGACACCCCTTAAATAAATACCCTACACTCCTTAAATACCCTACACCCCTTAAATACCCTACACCCCTTAAATACCCTACACCCCTTAATTACCCTACACCCCTTAAAACCCTACACCCCTTAAATACCATACACCCCTTAAAAACCCTACACCCCTTAAATACCTACACCCCTTAAATATCCTACAGCCCTTAGATATCCCGCACCCGTTAAATACCCCACACCCCTTAAATATATTAGATTCCTCAAAGATTTAACGTCCCTTAAATATTCCACACCCCATGAATAACTCCCATTTATTGACGTGACATTATAAAGACCATCAATCCATCTAGTTAATCCGTCAAGCCATGTAGTTAATCAGGCAAACCACATGGTTAATCCGTCAAGCCATCTAGTTAATCCGTCAAGCCATCTAGTTAATCCGTCAAGCCATCTAGTTAATCCGTCAAGCCATGTAGTTAATCAGCAAACCACATGGTTAATCCGTCAAGCCATCTAGTTAATCCGTCAAGCCATGTAGTTAATCAGGCAAACCACATGGTTAATCCGTCAAGCCACTAGTTAATCCGTCAAGCCATGTAGTTAATCAGGCAAACCACATGGTTAATCCGTCCAAGCCATTAGTTAATCCGTCAAGTGTATCTAGTTTAATCCGTTAGCCATGTAATTAATCCGTCAAGCCATTTAGTTAATCCGTCAAGTTATCTAGTTAATCCGTCAAGCCATGTAGTTAATCCGTCAAGCCATGTAGTTAATCCGTCAAGCCATGTAGTTAATCCGTCAAGCCATGTAATTAATCCGTCAAGCCATTAGTTAATCAGCAAACCACATGTTAATCCGTCAAGCCATGTAGTTAATCCGTCAAGCCATTAGTAATCCGGCAAGCCATGTAGTTAATCCGTCAAGCCATGTAATTAATCCGTCAAGCCATGTATAATCGCATCCAGTAGTTAATCCGTCAAGCCATCTAGTTAATCCGTCAAGCCATCTTCAATTAGGCAGTTCGGTAGATCAATTAGGCAGTTCAGTCCGCTGACCTCTGCCCTCCCGCAGGCGATGGCCGCCGCCTTTCCGCTGATGTTCCCCAACATGATCGTCGCCTGCCACCCTGGCGCGCTCCGCCTCGCTGCCTGCCTGTCGCTGGGCCTCAGCCTTGGCGCGGTGTCGCTGGTGAACTTCGGCCTGGCCTTCCTCTCCGCCCTGCCCCTGGCACCCGTCTGCCTGCTGGCTGCCGGGCCCGACAGACTGCCGGCAGTCCTTCGGTTCGGCATCGGCGCCGTCGCCTTGGCGGCTGCTTCGCCAATCGGCCTGTTGCTAGGCGGTTGCTATGCCGCCGGCGGAGCCAGAAGCTTAGTGTCGGCGTGGACCTGCGCCGAGTACGGCGCTCTGCAGGGCTACGTTGAAGGCCAGCTGTTGGGCAGCTTCACCTACCGGCTGAACTGTCTGATGCTGCTGCCCTGCTGGCTGCTGGCCTGGTGCCAGCTGTTCGCCCGCGCCTGGCCGCGTCCGGCCGCCCCGCAGCCGCCGCTGCTGCTGCTGAGGAGACTTCGACCGAGAGTGAGGAGCCGGCCAAAGATAAATAAGATTTAACCTGGCTGAGTAAGTTAAGGCGGCTCTTCTCGATGCTTAACCAACTGTCTATGTGCAAATCTGATTTCTTCTTTGTTGCTTTTCTCTTTTTCTCTTGTTTTGACTTTTTGATTAGTTTTCATAATAATAGCTTTTTGCAGCCTATTTGGGCTTTAAACGCATTGAAATTAACAGTAGAACTTGAGGCAATCTGTTGCTACCTGTTGAAGGTCCAGAAGCTCCGCCTGGGTGAAGGCCAGTGACAAGCGGAGTCAAAGCTGATGCAGACACGTGTGGACTTTCGACCACAGACAAAATTTCGGCAGGTATGATAGTGCCCGTATGTTTGTTAAAGTCAAGGAGCTTTTGTCTATGGTAGCAATTGGCTGGTATTTGATTTGGTCACTAAAATTCTCTTTTTGAATTTTTGTTACAGTTGAGTAGATGGCATTTTATTGACGTCACCTTATCAGTACAGTGAAATCTGCTCAAATATATTGCATCACACAGCTATCACTCACGAGTTGGCTTTCACAGCCGCTATGGACCAAGTTAAATGCTTCTGTCTTAAGCCCAAATAGGCTGCAAAATGCTATATAGCAATGTTCCTTGTGCGCTATACTTGTTGTTACATAACTTTTAGCCTGTTAGTCGCCTGTCTTACAAGACCTGTTTCCAGCTGTGTCAATGCGAGCTCTGACCTTCTTTGTTCCCCCTAATTTTTACCTACTTTCGCGAGACGTAAAATACATTCGATATAAACTTTCTCATTGTGTTTCAAAGTTTTTACTGTTGTGCGTTAAAAGCTCGAAAAAATCAAATTTAATTCTTGTTTTTGTGTTCGTTTCTTTGATTCGATGCACTTGACGGGGTCCTATATTTGCTCAGCAAGCGCTCAGCAAGCTGTGGCAGCAGCATCTCCAACTGCGAGACTGGAAGGTCGCTGTCGACAGCAACTTTGCTGAGTAGTTGGGGGGGGGGGGCCGTGACCTGACGGAAGTCGGTGAAATTAATTTGTACCGACCGCGTACAATATCTGCTCATATCTCGCAGATTAAACTAAAATATCTGCTCATATCTCGCAGATTAAACTACAATATCTGCTCATATCTTGCAGATTAAACTACAATATCTGCTCATATCTCGCAGATTAAACTGCAATATCTGCTCATATCTCGCAGATTAAACTGCAATATCTGCTCATATCTCGCAGATTAAACTACAATATCTGCTCATATCTCGCAGATTAAACTAAAATATCTGCTCATATCTCGCAAATTAAACTACAATATCTGCTCATATCTCGCGGATTAAACTACAATATCTGCTCATATCCTGCAGATTAAACTACAATATCTGCTCATATCCTGCAGATTAAACTACAATATCTGCTCTTATCTCATAGATTAAAATACAATATCTGCTAATATTTCGCAGATTAAAATTACAATATTTGCTCATATCTTGCACGTGGAGTTACAATATCTGCTCATATCTCACACATTAAACTACAATATCTGCTCATATCTCGCACATGAAGTTCGGGAAATTCAGCATTCTTAATTATTCGCTTTTAGAGTCTAAAGACAATGTTCACTAGCCGACATCGTCTGTGGAACCTGATAGCTGAGAATTCTGCCGTATGAAGCTGTGGAATGATCAGGACAGCTGTACACATACTTGTAACTGCATCAGGCGATAGTCTGGAGGCTGTTGGCATCGTAGCTGTTTCGAGTTCAATCCGAAACGGGATTTTTATGAAAGCAACTGAAGCTGTCGATCTGCTTCATCGGATGCTGTGGGCATCGCGTGAAAATATCCCTTCATTTACTGCTATTCACTGAATGAGATGAGGTGTATGTCATTATAACTATTTCATAAATATATTCTATATATTTTTATGGTTAGAAGCAACCCTGTGTCATAAACAACAATATACGGTAATCAAATACAGTAAATTTCTACGCTCGTAATAAAAGCGTCCTATACTTAGTGTACCACCATACGGAGCAAGTTAAATGCATAAGTTTGGACCCTAAAATAATCAAAAGCTTAAATAAAATCCTATATAAAGACGGTAGCGAGCAGGTGATCAAGAGACTCGTCGTCAATAGAAGTTGAAAACCCTTGTCCTCGCGCTACATTCCCTATTTTAGAGCAATTTGTCAACGCTTTTCTTATCTTTCAGGGCCTCTGCTTGAGTCCTTACTGTACGGGACTTTGCAAGATGCACTGGTTTCACCCGGTCAAGTTCCAAAGTTGAGTTCATCCAGGATCCCCCATAGTATATCAACTGGGAAAAATAACTCAATATGGACTTGCATTTGCAGAGACCATTTCTCAGCATATTTGTATTTCAGTAATTTCATAATCTTTACAATGGAAATCGAAGTTAAATCAATAACTGGAGTTTAAAAACGGTTCAATGACAATTTTAAAGCAAAAGAGCCCAAGTGTTGAAAAGTATTGAATGAAAAACAATCCATGAACTACTGTTGTAAGGCTTATATGGGTCCAAATTCTCTTAAAATTCGATTTTTAATAATGCGGGAATTGCTCAAAGTTTCTCCCTACTCGCTCAACTCCGCGTCATCCGTCGATGCGAGTTCCTGAGGCCGCAGTAACACCGGAGCCTTCATTGCGTGCGAGCAGTCGCAGATGCTCTCCGAAACTCCTCCTTCGGAGACGTGACATCCCGCTGGAATTGCACATCAGGACTCTTGCCGCAGCTGGCGCACTTCAACAAGAACTTACATCGAAAACGGACTCCAACCCGCGAACTCTCTGGTGCAGGTGAAGTCCAGTCGGGCACTCTTTACGAGCGTAAGTTCAACCCCCCCCCCCAGACACGGTAATTTCAATGAGATCCATATCGGTACAAATCTGGCTAGAAATCTGAAAAATTTAGATTTTTCAAAATTTAGATTAAAAAAAAAGTCTAAGTGGCTTAGACTTGATGTTTTGCTTTAGCGGTTGTATCCTTCACTACTCTCACCTGTCGTCGTAAAGCTTAGCTAGACAGCTCGATTCCGACTCCGTCGATGAGCGCTGAACCCAGTCAGAGCGCTGCCAAGGATACCCCTGGGCACCTGAACTACCAGCGAGTCTGGTAGCTGACTCTCCCCGCTGATCACGCCTAGAACGAAGTGCTCACAGTTGTTGGTCAGCGGGTTGTAACTGGCCTTGCCAACTTGGTAGAGACACTCCTTGGACTACCTGAGAGCGTTTCTTCGCGCTGAATTTGCAGTTGTACACTCGAATGGTTCATTCTAAATACATAATTCATTCTAAATACATAAGCAATTTATAATCGTATATTTGGATAACAAATTTTAGCACACTTGCTGCACTGTCAATATGATAAGTAACAAAATTGGGCCCTTTTGCTATGCTATCAAAAAGACTACTCATACTTTACTACTAACTTGAATATTTAGTAGTAACTTATTCACTGCTTATTTAAAGAAGAGTGGCTCTGTGAAACCCCGCGGCGGTGAAACAAGCGAAAACAACCACCCAATTACCTGGCAAAATGCACCATCTGTCAAAGCTCAAGATTTGAGTAGATTGACAATGCGCTAAAAAAGAGTAGAACACAGCAAGCTGCTTTATGAAGAATGACCTTACACGTTCCAGACAGTCTGTCGCTCTGAGTTGAGCTCGCTTATGTCTCCACTGGACGAAAGACTGCAGCTGGACAAAAAAATTGTTAATATGTATACTTATTTAATACAAGCTACATTAGCCTCTACTTATAAAAACTCCAAATTGCAATACTCGTATTTTAAACAGCCGCGGTGCACTTTTACTCTTGTTGACAATAATTTTACTGCTTGCTATCTGCCTGCAAAGGCTTTCAAAGACAAGTAAAAATACAAGTTGTGCGCGTTAGCCGCAGATGCGCATTCGAAAGCGATCAGAGATTCCAAAATAAATACCGGAATCAGTGCTAATAAGCGTTCTCCACTCAGTGGTTAAGCCATAGGATCAGTCTCTACCTAGAAATAATAACTCCATCACGGTCTTTATCCATAGATTCAGCACGATGACTGTTCATCATCTAAGATACGTTTATTAGAGATTCTATTCTGCTATTCAAAAACTAGTAGGCAAATACCAAAAAGTCCTCAACACACCCTGAGCTATTTTTAGCCCAAATCTGCATAAATACTCGAGCCCACCCACTCAAATTGGGGCTTGTGAAAGCTACGCTCTAACGAGCGCAAACGCGACAGCAGACGAATGGACAAGAATGTCAGTCAGCAAAAGTCTTCGATCGGCGAGATCAGCTGCCGAAGACATGGAATTCGTCAGATACTTCTGGAAGAAATTCCATCGGAAAACTGCACGCCGCCAACCGAATCCGAGCTGAGGCTTTATGCTCTACACGAGTTGGGCATCGATCTTGACCAGGAGCCCGAGTTGAGAAGCCTGGCCCTTGCTGGACTGACATCCCCTCTGCCTCCAGGCTGGCAGGCTGTTCAACTGCTTTTACCAGTTGACGAGGTTGGTAAAACGGCGGACCCGGAGCCAGGCTGGGTGCTCTATTACTTCAACAGCAGCAGCGGACAGTCCACTTGGGAGCACCCGAGCAACGCCAGGTTCCGCCGTCGGGTCGCAAAGCAAAGGCGACGACTTGCTTCAGCCGAGACTGCAGCAGCGGCCGGAGCGACAAACGCCGAAGCCGAGTTGCCTTGTCGGGTGGCCCAGTATTTTCGACGTCGTGGACTTTCCATTGAAACTTCTACCAGTCACAATGGTGACGATCGGACGATCCACAAGGAGGCTTCAGTGAAGTGTGGATATGACAAACGAGCTCGCAGCCAGCGACCTTCTGTTAAACCGCAAAATTTATCAGCGAGGTAAGCAAAAAACCAAAGCTAAAAGATCCACAAGATCCGTTTCTGAATATAAATGATACGAGCGTAGCAATCGTAGTAGAGGATGAGCTGACGAACTTCTCAATGAAACAGAACTAGGGACTTTTAATTTTACATCTACTTCCCATTTTTCCCCGCAGGTGCTCCTCCAGCTCAGCTCTTCCCGATGGCGCGCACTCATCCAGCTTGTGCTCCGCGGACCTTCACGGGCAGCATCGTCAACAGTACGCCAAGCAGCAACAGACACCGCAAGGTCGACAGCGTCGCAAAAGTGTAACAACAACAACTTCGTCGGGAGCTGTTGACTCGGTTGACTCTGGCTTTACGAGTAGCAGGTGAGAAGCGAAATTAATCTACCACATAGTATAGAAACTCATGCTTAATACAGTAAAATAAAACTGCGAATTTCCACTTTTCCAGCGACCAGTTAGAAGCTGAGAGTGGATGTCGGTCGAAAAAGCAGCAGTTCGGTGGTCGAAATCGCCCACTGCTTGACTGGTCCCGAGTTTCTCAACGCACGAAAGTCCAGCTTCCACCCAGTGGCTGCAAGCTGGCCAAGAAACATTGCTGCTGAAGCTGCTTGTCTGTAGACAACGCGCGTCTTTTCAAATCTCAATGCAGCAAAACTGGTCTTTGAATGCACCCCTACTTTGCTTGTTAAGTAATTCTCGTAATGAGCTGTCGAATAATGCATTGCACTCTACTGATAGTACAAATTAAATGTTTATAGCATCGCTATTAAGCATCGTTGTGCATCATTGTTTAAACTAATAAACTGCCTTAAAAAATATATTTTTCCGCTTTGTCTAAGATTTTAACTTTTAAACTACATGCAATTCAAAAAGCTGCACCAGCATGGAGCAGCCATTTCTTGTATATTAACTGGCCATATTTATTCCAAGATCCAGCTCACTTTCCCGCAGGAGACAGACTCTCCCGAATCGCTCTTAAAAGTAACCCACCTTCGTCCCGGGCCCGCTGGTCTGGAAGCAGGATGTCACAAGGAATGAAGCAGTGAGGCGGGTGGCCGGTCGGTCCTCCGTCTTCCCAATACTTGTTTCCTCTCCACACTCTCCCGCTCTTCCCCGCTGCAGTTTCTCTGTCTCACTCCCTCGCTCAATCTCGTCTCCTCTTACCTCCGTCCCGCTTTTCCCAAACCGGAGTCGCCGCGTTAACCTCATTCGTCCCCGCGCCTCCTCACGACTCGGCTCTGGCCCAGCCTCCCCGCCCAGCCTCATCTCAACCCACCCAAAAAGCGAGTTTCGCTTCCCCCTCGAGGCCAGACGCGAGAAGCGCTGCAGGATTAGGGATTATCTGGGTATGGGAGAGAAATCGAAGTCCTCTTCAATTCCACCCCAGTTGGACGAGACATCACGGATGTGAAAAAGCAAGGCAGGTAAAACTAGGTTCGAATCCATTGCCCAGCTTGAGAGTCCCCGATTCACTCTCAAATTCTGGTTGAAGAATCGCGAATGGAGCAACTTCAGACAGCTTTGAAGGGCCGGCTGCAGCAGCTGAGCGGCCCGAAGTCGGTCGGGCCTTCCGGAGGCTGCGGTCACGTCAACATCGCCATGGAGGCCAGCGATGCATCGTCGGCCGCTTCCGACGCGGAAAGTACTGGCAACGATGACGATGACGACGGGGAGAAGCGCGATCGCCCCGCCAAAGACAGCCAAGCTGATGATGGGCAGCTGGGCGACTACCAGAAACACATGCCAGGTGATTTGGCAGACGTGCAGGACGACGCGGAAGAGTTAAGTGACGCTGACAATAGCAGCCTGTCAATCTCCGGATCGATGGGCCCGTGGCGGATCGTTCGGGCTCTGCTAGGTATGCTCAGTGAATTATTTAAGTTTAAACTTCTTGGGGTTGGTCTATGAAGCGTGTCCTGTACAGCATGATGCCGGGTCGTCAATAGACTCACAACGAGTTCTGTGCTTGGTTACCTTACCAACCGTCACAAAGTTTAATAGTGCATTTTTCAGACGCTTCTCAAGCTATCATAAAAATATTTTTCCAACCAAACGAATGCAGTCCAACATTTTATCTTTAGGCAGTCGGTTCTATGCTGACACTGCTGCGGATAACGACGACACAGAAGCTGCAGTAACAGCAGCGGCAGCCGCAGAAGCGGCTCAGAGGTTCACCGCCTGGTCCCGTCGCCTCTGCTGGCGACAGTTTCATCGCCTGCGGCACCGCCAAAATCGTCGGTTCGCCGGTTTCGAGTCCGGATTGCTCATAGATCTGCTGTGTGTCTCCGCTGTGGCCGACACGGCTGGCCAGCGAGACCGTCTGGCTGTCCTCAAGGCAGCCATTCAAGCGGATGTCAATTCCGATGACATTGGAAACGACGCTGAAACCGACGGCAGTGACCGTGCTGGCAGCGGCCGAATCTTTCATCTGTGCCTGCGCGCTGCACTGAACGATGTCGACTGCTGGCTGTCGTTGTGGACAACAGCTCTCGCTGATGAGTTGACAGCCCGACTGTCTCTGCCAGAGGGACTGGGAGTCCTGGCCATCGGTACCTGCGATCGAGTCTGTCTGGAGCCCGGACGACCACTGGCTTTGACTCCTTGCTGCCGCCAGCGGGTCTGCCTTGCATGCCTCGCTGACCATGCTCGCTCGCGCCTGCTGGAGGGCCGGCCGCAGCCGCCGCCGTGTCCGCTCTGCCCTGCCGAGGCCGTTTTCAGCGTTGCTCAGCTGCGCTTTCTGTTGGCCAACTGCTGCAGTGGTTACTATGGCGACAATGGTCCGATTTTTAACCGGCAGCTGCTGACGCTGCTTGATCGTCGGCTGGCAGACCAGGCGGTGGGCTCGGACAGCCGGACCTGCCCACACTGCGGCCTCCTGACGCCTCGACCACCACCAACGCCTTCGCAGCAGACGCAGCCCCCGATGGGGGCCCTTCAACAGCAGCCAACTACTGGTGCCGAGTCGGTACCAAATCCTAGCGGTGAAGACACTGACGATGTCTCCACAGTTGCCTGCACAGTTGCCTGCCAGCGTTGCTTTCAGGTAACTGCATTGACCTTGTATACCAGCTCTGGAGTGCATTAGACTCACCAAGCCGTTGCACGACCAACAATAAAACCAATTTGGTTAGAATACTTTCCTGCATGTGCAACAACATATGCTCACCATCTTCATTTACAAACACACAATTACCAAATCCACAGGCCTGGTGTTTCGACTGTCACGCTCCGCTCCACGCAGACCGCAGCTGCGCCAACTTCCGGCGCAGCCAGGACCAGCTGCTGGCGCAGTGGTGCAATGTAACCTATTCGGAGAACGGGCAGATTCTACGACGAGCTCAACGCTGCCCCCGATGCTGCGTCCTGATTGAGAAGGACTCCGGCTGCAACCACGTCATCTGCTCGCGCTGCGGTTACGAATTCTGTTACGCCTGCAGAGCACCACACCACGCTGGTGACTGCGTTCCCCTGGACCTCGCCGAGGCAGCTGCCCAGCGTTCCCGGAACGCTCGACTCTGTCGACAGTTTCGCTTCTGGGAAGAGTTCAATCGTTCAGTGCCGCTAGCTCGGCCCTGCCCCGGCCCGTCTTGTCGCTACTTCGTTGCCCTGCCTGAGACGTCAGTGCGCCGAACTCCCTACGATTGGGAAACTCGCTGCGATCTGTGCCAGGTTGTTTTCTGCTACCTGTGCGGCACCCGGTCACACGTGGGCCTGCACTGCCCGATTGTGAAACGCCGGTTAGAGGAAATGACCACCGAGATGGTCACCGATCCGGTCAGTGGACTGCAGCTGTCCCGATCCCGACAGTGTCCCCGATGTTCCGCCCTGGTTCCACTGCCGCTGGGCCTCGATCTGCATCACCAGCAGCAGCAACAGCAGCAGCAACAGCAGCTACAACCGGCGCAGCACCAGCAAGAAGAGTTCTGCAGCCGCTGTCTCGAGTGCTCGCACGTCTTCTGCTATCGCTGCGGCGAGAGCTGGTCGCCGGAGTTGAGCTGCTACTTGCTGATGTCTCAACAGCACGTCGAGTCAATCTTTGGCGGTCACACTGACGCGCTAAGCGTGTTCGGATGCCGCTACATCTACCAGAGGGACCGACCCGCGCTCAGGCGCACAATGCGAGGCCTTCGACTGCGTGAGAGTTTTCACTGAGTCTAGGTGGATTTTTTAGTCGAAGATCAATCGTAAATTATCTGGTACAATCATTACCTGATTTATGACTCATTGTCAACCGGATTTATTGCTCCCTCTCTTTTCAGTCGGCATTGTTCTGCTACTAATAATAGCCGTGGCCCTACTGTCGCCATTCATCGTGGCATTCCTCGCCATCGCTGTTATTGTCGTAGTTGTTGCCGGAATTTTCATCCTGGCCTACAAAATCTTCCGTCGATTGGGAAGATGACGTTCAAGGACCACACGAAGTTACTGTTAACTAGAAGTGGTCCTTGATGACGGCATCGGGGGAAGAATACGTCGACTGCCGATTACTGTACTGCGGTAGTTGCTCTGTTCGCTTTGTTGCAAGAAACTTTCTTGAACTTCTTGAACTTGAACAGTTGCAGCTGCACCTTATGATGAACCAATAGCTAGTAGCCCTTGCTCGCACCTCGTTGCACCAATTATTATTAAGCAAGGCTCACTTGATGTTATTGATTTTGAATCAAATTTTAAAGATTTGAAGGACGAAAACCCAGTGCCACGGATCAGTCAACTACGAGCGTAGCCTACTAGCTTAGTCTATCGCGTCACTAATTTGATTTTGCATGTATTTTCTGCAAAAAGTACAAAAAATATACACGTGTAAGCGTACATCCTGCAGATTTCGCTTTTACGAGCCGTAGTTTTTTCAATCAGTTTTAAGCAGTCTTTAACTGGGGCAAAGCAACGGGGGCCGTAAGCGGGAAATCACACGCCTTGGTAGACTGTTGGCCCTGCTGTAAATCATTGGGTGGATGGTTGCTCCTACTGGTAGCATCCCAGCAAGTTAGTCACAAGTGCAAATGAAAGCACCCAAGTGAACTGCACGATTTTCAGACACTAGAGTTTTCTTCAGACAGTCACAAGCTGTTGGTTTAGTATCCTTAAGGGGCTGCTCAAAACAGACAGACTGGATACATCGACCGAAGCCAGCAGCAGCAACAGCAACTGCGACAAAAGGAATTTCTCACACCTTATTTCTTCTGCAAAGAGCAGAGCAGAATTCCTGACTCAAGTTGAGTCTCGCACACCTGCGGCTTTTACTTAAGAGTGCTGCAGAAGTGTCTCACACTCAGGCTTGCAGCAGAATGGCGGTCGATAATCGATGTCTCTGAAGATGAGATGCATCCATGCGAGCAAGTATTCATGCTTTATGGCAAGATGCCTTGAGTTTCTTTTTCCTCAGTGTTGTTCCCCACTTTGTCGCAATAATAAATATTAACTGGTTAATAGTGCACCTGCGTTTATGAATGTAACTATATCTATCTATCTATCTATCTATCTATCTATCTATCTATCTATCTATCTATCTATCTACTTATCTATCTATCTATCTATCTATCTATCTATCTATCTATCTATCTATCTATCTATCTATCTATCTATCTATCTACTTATCTATCTATCTATCTATCTATCTATCTATCTATCTATCTATCTATCTATCTATCTATCTATCTATCTATCTACTTATCTATCTATCTATCTATCTATCTATCTATCTATCTATCTATCTATCTATCTATCTATCTATCTATCTATCTATCTATCTATCTATCGATCTATCTATCTATCTATCTATCTTACTTGACTTAGCTGCAGGGTGGTCCGTAGACACAGCGGGGAGGCGAGGGTCGCCCATTCCGCTAGCCCCTGAAGGCCCGCAGACAGGCAGAGGCGTGGGGCCGGTCAGGGTGGTCCGCCGGTCCGTCCTGCAGCGTGATCTTCCGTTGGGAAGAAACTGGCTCGTCTAGTCGCCCGAAGGAACTGGATGAGCCGTGGGATGCTGTCGGGCTGGCAAACCTCGTCAATGGACGGGTTCGGCCCGAGGTAGCGTAGCCGGTCTCTGTTAAAGAAAGGGCAGTGACAGACAAAGTGCTGAGCATCTTCATTGTCGCACTCGCAAAAGGGGCAAATTTCGCTCTCGAGGTCGCCTCGGAGGAAGCAGTGCCTGGCGAGGTAGCCATGGCCGGTAAGGGTCATGACAAGGGCTCGAATATCCTTCCGATTCTGGTTCAGAAGGATGTTTCTGAGCCTGTGAGACGGGCAAGGAACCGCGGCACGAGATTGCCGGCAGTTTTGGGTGCCCGCCCATCTGTCCCTGTGGAGGGAGTCAGCCCAGTCGTCGATCTGACGATTGATGACTGTCAAGGGCATAGGGACCAGGGGGGCAGGGCCGAAAAAAGAGCCAGAGCCGCCCCTCTTGGCGAGGGTGTCTGCCAGCTCGTTCCCCGGAAACCCTGCGTGCCCTGGGATCCACTTCAGCCTGACAGTATTGCTTCTGGCCAGGAGGTTGAGCTGCCGGGCGCAGTCGGCGACTGTCCGGGAGTTCGTTGTGGTGTGGCAAAGGGCCTGTAAGGCCGCTTGGCTGTCGGAGTGGATGACAATAGTCTTTCCTCTCGTAACCTTGGCGTTTAGCTCTGCAGCGCAAGAGCTGATGGCAAGGACTTCGTTCTGGAAGACTGTGGAGAGTCTACCAGTGTGCTGGGCATGCGTGGCAATTACGCGGCCGTTGATGATGATGCAGACCCCAAAGCCGGCGCGACCGTCTTTGATGGATCCGTCCGTGTAGCAATGGACCTCCTGGAAATTCCAGTGGTCATTGGCAGCATCCCTAGAGGGGATGGTGACCTTGTAGCGCTGAAAGAGGTTGAGAGTGCGGGGTTCGCCGTCAGATAGGACGTGGAGCCCGCCGCTGTCTCTCAAGTCCTTGAGGCAGAGGTCAGCGTGGGGCAGAAGCTTGCGCTTAGCCATGGCCCTATGGGGCTGGATTCGAATGCCAGCGTCAGCTAGACGGCGGGCAGTCTTAGCCGCTTCCCTGCGGACAAAGATGTCCAGCGGAGGAATGTTGAGGAAGGCGTTGAGGCCATCGTAAGGAGCAGACGGAGGGGCGCTCATGATCGTGCGACAAGCGCGCCCTTGCGCTCTCCTGAGAGCCTCTAGACAGGTCTTTATCTGCAGGGCGCTAGCCCAGATCAGGCCGCCATACGAGATAGCGGGCCTAACCATTGCAGTGTAGATCCACCAGAGGCGCTTGGGGGTGAGCCCCCAGGTGGTGCCGACGGCCCTGCGCAATTGCGCGAGGACTGCGAAGGCCTTTTTGGCTTTTGTTTGAACGTGGGGAGACCAGTTCAGCCTGTGGTCCAGGGTAATACCCAGACATTTAGTCTGCTTGCAGAAGGGGATTTCCCTTCCGTAAAGCGTGAGCGGCCGAATCTGCCACTTGGTCCTGCTGGTGAACATGATCGATGCGGTCTTAGTCTCAGAGAGCCTTAAACCACAGCGGTCCGCCCATTGCTCAGCAGCGTAGATGAAGTTCTGAAGAAGGTCCCTGAGGGTATCAGGGGACGGACCAGATGCCACCGCGGTGACATCGTCCGCATATCCAACTTTCAGAATGGGGTCAGGCCGAACATCCCGGAGGAGCTCATCGATGACCATATTCCAGAGAACTGGAGACAGCACCCCACCTTGCGGGCTACCTTTGCAGACGGGGACCGTCCTCTGGTAGCCCAGCAGACTGGCGGTGGCCGTGCGATGGCTGATCATGTACATGATCCATCTGGTGAGATGTGAGTGCGTTAGCCTCTCACAAAGAGCTCTTCGGAACGCCTCAAAGAGGACGTTATCGAAGGCGCCAATGATGTCCAGGAAGATCCCCAGAGCAAAGCCACTACCAAGCACGGCCTTCTCGAGTTTATCGACCAGGACGTGCAGCGCGCTTTCAGTGGAGCGACCCGCCCGAAAAGCGTGCTGGTTCTCGCTGAGAGGTTTGTTCTTCAGCTCAACAGAGAGAAGGCGCCAAAGCACCAGTCTCTCCATCAGCTTGACCAGGGAGGAGGTCAAGCTGATCGGTCTGAAGGATTTGATAGAATGGTAGTCCGGGCGGCCTGGCTTAGGGATAAAGATCACCTTTGCCTCGGTCCATGCCTGCGGGACATAACCAAGCGTGATGCATGCCCGAAGAAGGCTGCAAAGTTTGCGCAGGAAGCCTGGGCATTTAACCGCCTCTCTTAGAAGGGCCGGTACAATGCCGTCGGGTCCTGGGGCTTTGAAAGGCTTGAAGGAATTTGCCGCTCTCACAATGCGGTCCTCCGTGATGATAGATGCAGCCAGCGCGTGACCTCCCTCCGAGTGATCCGGAGTGGTCTGGTTAGCTGGCTCGTTAGGGAAAAACGCAGTGAGCATTACATCAAGCGTTTCCCCTGGGTTGTCCGTGGACGTACCGTCGGTGCGTTTGACCGAGGAGAGCTTAGACATTTTGTCCAGCGTGAGCGCTTTCACAACTCTGGAGGTGGGGCGTGAGCCCTCTAGCTCCTCACAGTATTGTCGCCATTTTTGAGCCTTTGCATTCCTAACCTGCCTTTTAAACTCATGAATTGCTTCATGATAGGCGGTTTGGTCTGCAGGGCTCTTAGTTTTAGTTGCTCTGCGGTGGAGTCTCTTAGCCCTGCGACGGAGGTTGCCGAGCTCGGGATTCCACCACGGCGCCGATTTTTTCCCTTTATAGGCTTTTAAAGGGCAGGACGCCTCAAAGGCGGCGGTTAGCGTCTCTGTCAAAACAGTCGCGCACTCATCCGCCTCTCGGCACGACGTGATCGTGGATGGTTGGCCAGGAGACCGATGGAATTCCTTCAGGGCGAGCCCGAAGGTTTCCCAATCCGTATTTCTGGCGTTCCGTCTCCACATAACACGAGTTGCGCTACGCGCGGCCATTAGGTTGAAGGAGATGAACTTGTGATCCGATAGTGAGGACACTGGAAGCACCCGCCACGCCCCAATACTCTGGTAGAGTCTGGGCGTTGCGAGCGTAGCGTCGATCACCTCCGACCACCGTCCGTTGTCAAAGGTAGGGGTGGACCCAGAGTTGCAGAACTCGAGGGTCGTAGAGGCAACGTAGGCTAGGAGGTCTTCGCCTCTCTGATTAATGCCAGTGCTGCCCCAGTGAGTGTGGTGGGCGTTGATGTCGCCGGCAACCATGAGCTCGTAGTTTTTGGCAGAGCAGAGCTCTACCAGCGTAGCGAGGGCTCTGGGGACGACCGCAGCATCGCCTGGTAGGTAAACCGAGGCAATGAGGGTGGTCTTCCCAGGAAGAAGGTCCTCGGATTGGATGACGCAGATGTCCCTGTTGGACAGGTCCGATCTGAGCCACGCACTGAGCGTTTTGCTCGCAAAGATGCAAGCTCTGGGAGGCTGGTTGGCCTCGCGAGGGTAAGTATAAAAACAATTGTAGCCAGCAGGGGCGTTTTGAGGCTTACCTCTGAGAGTCCAGGGTTCCTGGACGAGGATGAGCCCCGGCTTGTCGAGCTCGGCGTAACGCATAAGGTTGACCGAGGCTGCGACGCAGTGCTGCAGATTAATCTGCAGGCAATGGATTCCCTGGTTGCTGATCATTATCACGCAGTTGGGGAATCGTTGAGCAGGTCATCCTCCTCCTTTTCAGTGGTGGGTGACCCGCAGACCTCCATGGGAGTTTCAGCGTCCTCAGCAGTTAGGGTGGCTGTGGAGTCCTCCGCGGACGTGAGCCCAGCGTGGACGTTACCGTCGCCTCTCCTGCGTGCTTCGGTGCTGTCACTGCCCGTCCCCTCTGCCTCGTCGGTCAGGTCGATGCGGGTGGCGCCAGCCTCCTGGTGAGTCACAGACTCGAACCAGTCGGTCGGAGCCTCCCCGCTTAGAGTCTGGCCTTCTGGCTGTTGGGGTGGAGCGCGAGAAGCGCGGGCCCGCTCACGATGCGCACGAAGGTTCTTGGCCTGGTCCAGCGCGCGCTGGATCAGGCCGGACCTCCGGGTGCTCCTGGCGGGTCTGCGATTGCGATTTCCGGTTTCAGCAGCGCGAACTGCCTTACCGGGCATAGGATCGGCCGTTTGCCTCGGCTTCTTTGCCGGAGGAGCCTGGGCCCCAGTTCCGGTTTCGGAAGCTTTGGCATTCTTGGCTTCATCAGCTTTCCGCTCCTCGCAACGGAGGATGGTCAGCTGAGTCAGACCGGTTAGAGGAAATGACCACCGAGATGGTCACCGATCCGGTCAGTGGACTGCAGCTGTCCCGATCCCGACAGTGTCCCCGATGTTCCGCCCTGGTTCCACTGCCGTTGGGCCTCGATCTGCATCACCAGCAGCAGCAACAGCAGCAGCAACAGCAGCTACAACCGGCGCAGCACCAGCAAGAAGAGTTCTGCAGCCGCTGTCTCGAGTGCTCGCACGTCTTCTGCTATCGCTGCGGCGAGAGCTGGTCGCCGGAGTTGAGCTGCTACTTGCTGATGTCTCAACAGCACGTCGAGTCAATCTTTGGCGGTCACACTGACGCGCTAAGCGTGTTCGGATGCCGCTACATCTACCAGAGGGACCGACCCGCGCTCAGGCGCACAATGCGAGGCCTTCGACTGCGTGAGAGTTTTCACTGAGTCTAGGTGGATTTTTTAGTCGAAGATCAATCGTAAATTATCTGGTACAATCATTACCTGATTTATGACTCATTGTCAACCGGATTTATTGCTCCCTCTCTTTTCAGTCGGCATTGTTCTGCTACTAATAATAGCCGTGGCCCTACTGTCGCCATTCATCGTGGCATTCCTCGCCATCGCTGTTATTGTCGTAGTTGTTGCCGGAATTTTCATCCTGGCCTACAAAATCTTCCGTCGATTGGGAAGATGACGTTCAAGGACCACACGAAGTTACTGTTAACTAGAAGTGGTCCTTGATGACGGCATCGGGGGAAGAATACGTCGACTGCCGATTACTGTACTGCGGTAGTTGCTCTGTTCGCTTTGTTGCAAGAAACTTTCTTGAACTTCTTGAACTTGAACAGTTGCAGCTGCACCTTATGATGAACCAATAGCTAGTAGCCCTTGCTCGCACCTCGTTGCACCAATTATTATTAAGCAAGGCTCACTTGATGTTATTGATTTTGAATCAAATTTTAAAGATTTGAAGGACGAAAACCCAGTGCCACGGATCAGTCAACTACGAGCGTAGCCTACTAGCTTAGTCTATCGCGTCACTAATTTGATTTTGCATGTATTTTCTGCAAAAAGTACAAAAAATATACACGTGTAAGCGTACATCCTGCAGATTTCGCTTTTACGAGCCGTAGTTTTTTCAATCAGTTTTAAGCAGTCTTTAACTGGGGCAAAGCAACGGGGGCCGTAAGCGGGAAATCACACGCCTTGGTAGACTGTTGGCCCTGCTGTAAATCATTGGGTGGATGGTTGCTCCTACTGGTAGCATCCCAGCAAGTTAGTCACAAGTGCAAATGAAAGCACCCAAGTGAACTGCACGATTTTCAGACACTAGAGTTTTCTTCAGACAGTCACAAGCTGTTGGTTTAGTATCCTTAAGGGGCTGCTCAAAACAGACAGACTGGATACATCGACCGAAGCCAGCAGCAGCAACAGCAACTGCGACAAAAGGAATTTCTCACACCTTATTTCTTCTGCAAAGAGCAGAGCAGAATTCCTGACTCAAGTTGAGTCTCGCACACCTGCGGCTTTTACTTAAGAGTGCTGCAGAAGTGTCTCACACTCAGGCTTGCAGCAGAATGGCGGTCGATAATCGATGTCTCTGAAGATGAGATGCATCCATGCGAGCAAGTATTCATGCTTTATGGCAAGATGCCTTGAGTTTCTTTTTCCTCAGTGTTGTTCCCCACTTTGTCGCAATAATAAATATTAACTGGTTAATAGTGCACCTGCGTTTATGAATGTAACTATATCTATCTATCTATCTATCTATCTATCTATCTATCTATCTATCTATCTATCTATCTATCTACTTATCTATCTATCTATCTATCTATCTATCTATCTATCTATCTATCTATCTATCTATCTATCTATCTATCTATCTATCTACTTATCTATCTATCTATCTATCTATCTATCTATCTATCTATCTATCTATCTATCTATCTATCTATCTATCTATCTACTTATCTATCTATCTATCTATCTATCTATCTATCTATCTATCTATCTATCTATCTATCTATCTATCTATCTATCTATCTATCGATCTATCTATCTATCTATCTATCTATCTTACTTGACTTAGCTGCAGGGTGGTCCGTAGACACAGCGGGGAGGCGAGGGTCGCCCATTCCGCTAGCCCCTGAAGGCCCGCAGACAGGCAGAGGCGTGGGGCCGGTCAGGGTGGTCCGCCGGTCCGTCCTGCAGCGTGATCTTCCGTTGGGAAGAAACTGGCTCGTCTAGTCGCCCGAAGGAACTGGATGAGCCGTGGGATGCTGTCGGGCTGGCAAACCTCGTCAATGGACGGGTTCGGCCCGAGGTAGCGTAGCCGGTCTCTGTTAAAGAAAGGGCAGTGACAGACAAAGTGCTGAGCATCTTCATTGTCGCACTCGCAAAAGGGGCAAATTTCGCTCTCGAGGTCGCCTCGGAGGAAGCAGTGCCTGGCGAGGTAGCCATGGCCGGTAAGGGTCATGACAAGGGCTCGAATATCCTTCCGATTCTGGTTCAGAAGGATGTTTCTGAGCCTGTGAGACGGGCAAGGAACCGCGGCACGAGATTGCCGGCAGTTTTGGGTGCCCGCCCATCTGTCCCTGTGGAGGGAGTCAGCCCAGTCGTCGATCTGACGATTGATGACTGTCAAGGGCATAGGGACCAGGGGGCAGGGCCGAAAAAAGAGCCAGAGCCGCCCCTCTTGGCGAGGGTGTCTGCCAGCTCGTTCCCCGGAAACCCTGCGTGCCCTGGGATCCACTTCAGCCTGACAGTATTGCTTCTGGCCAGGAGGTTGAGCTGCCGGGCGCAGTCGGCGACTGTCCGGGAGTTCGTTGTGGTGTGGCAAAGGGCCTGTAAGGCCGCTTGGCTGTCGGAGTGGATGACAATAGTCTTTCCTCTCGTAACCTTGGCGTTTAGCTCTGCAGCGCAAGAGCTGATGGCAAGGACTTCGTTCTGGAAGACTGTGGAGAGTCTACCAGTGTGCTGGGCATGCGTGGCAATTACGCGGCCGTTGATGATGATGCAGACCCCAAAGCCGGCGCGACCGTCTTTGATGGATCCGTCCGTGTAGCAATGGACCTCCTGGAAATTCCAGTGGTCATTGGCAGCATCCCTAGAGGGGATGGTGACCTTGTAGCGCTGAAAGAGGTTGAGAGTGCGGGGTTCGCCGTCAGATAGGACGTGGAGCCCGCCGCTGTCTCTCAAGTCCTTGAGGCAGAGGTCAGCGTGGGGCAGAAGCTTGCGCTTAGCCATGGCCCTATGGGGCTGGATTCGAATGCCAGCGTCAGCTAGACGGCGGGCAGTCTTAGCCGCTTCCCTGCGGACAAAGATGTCCAGCGGAGGAATGTTGAGGAAGGCGTTGAGGCCATCGTAAGGAGCAGACGGAGGGGCGCTCATGATCGTGCGACAAGCGCGCCCTTGCGCTCTCCTGAGAGCCTCTAGACAGGTCTTTATCTGCAGGGCGCTAGCCCAGATCAGGCCGCCATACGAGATAGCGGGCCTAACCATTGCAGTGTAGATCCACCAGAGGCGCTTGGGGTGAGCCCCCAGGTGGTGCCGACGGCCCTGCGCAATTGCGCGAGGACTGCGAAGGCCTTTTTGGCTTTTGTTTGAACGTGGGGAGACCAGTTCAGCCTGTGGTCCAGGGTAATACCCAGACATTTAGTCTGCTTGCAGAAGGGGATTTCCCTTCCGTAAAGCGTGAGCGGCCGAATCTGCCACTTGGTCCTGCTGGTGAACATGATCGATGCGGTCTTAGTCTCAGAGAGCCTTAAACCACAGCGGTCCGCCCATTGCTCAGCAGCGTAGATGAAGTTCTGAAGAAGGTCCCTGAGGGTATCAGGGGACGGACCAGATGCCACCGCGGTGACATCGTCCGCATATCCAACTTTCAGAATGGGGTCAGGCCGAACATCCCGGAGGAGCTCATCGATGACCATATTCCAGAGAACTGGAGACAGCACCCCACCTTGCGGGCTACCTTTGCAGACGGGGACCGTCCTCTGGTAGCCCAGCAGACTGGCGGTGGCCGTGCGATGGCTGATCATGTACATGATCCATCTGGTGAGATGTGAGTGCGTTAGCCTCTCACAAAGAGCTCTTCGGAACGCCTCAAAGAGGACGTTATCGAAGGCGCCAATGATGTCCAGGAAGATCCCCAGAGCAAAGCCACTACCAAGCACGGCCTTCTCGAGTTTATCGACCAGGACGTGCAGCGCGCTTTCAGTGGAGCGACCCGCCCGAAAAGCGTGCTGGTTCTCGCTGAGAGGTTTGTTCTTCAGCTCAACAGAGAGAAGGCGCCAAAGCACCAGTCTCTCCATCAGCTTGACCAGGGAGGAGGTCAAGCTGATCGGTCTGAAGGATTTGATAGAATGGTAGTCCGGGCGGCCTGGCTTAGGGATAAAGATCACCTTTGCCTCGGTCCATGCCTGCGGGACATAACCAAGCGTGATGCATGCCCGAAGAAGGCTGCAAAGTTTGCGCAGGAAGCCTGGGCATTTAACCGCCTCTCTTAGAAGGGCCGGTACAATGCCGTCGGGTCCTGGGGCTTTGAAAGGCTTGAAGGAATTTGCCGCTCTCACAATGCGGTCCTCCGTGATGATAGATGCAGCCAGCGCGTGACCTCCCTCCGAGTGATCCGGAGTGGTCTGGTTAGCTGGCTCGTTAGGGAAAAACGCAGTGAGCATTACATCAAGCGTTTCCCCTGGGTTGTCCGTGGACGTACCGTCGGTGCGTTTGACCGAGGAGAGCTTAGACATTTTGTCCAGCGTGAGCGCTTTCACAACTCTGGAGGTGGGGCGTGAGCCCTCTAGCTCCTCACAGTATTGTCGCCATTTTTGAGCCTTTGCATTCCTAACCTGCCTTTTAAACTCATGAATTGCTTCATGATAGGCGGTTTGGTCTGCAGGGCTCTTAGTTTTAGTTGCTCTGCGGTGGAGTCTCTTAGCCCTGCGACGGAGGTTGCCGAGCTCGGGATTCCACCACGGCGCCGATTTTTTCCCTTTATAGGCTTTTAAAGGGCAGGACGCCTCAAAGGCGGCGGTTAGCGTCTCTGTCAAAACAGTCGCGCACTCATCCGCCTCTCGGCACGACGTGATCGTGGATGGTTGGCCAGGAGACCGATGGAATTCCTTCAGGGCGAGCCCGAAGGTTTCCCAATCCGTATTTCTGGCGTTCCGTCTCCACATAACACGAGTTGCGCTACGCGCGGCCATTAGGTTGAAGGAGATGAACTTGTGATCCGATAGTGAGGACACTGGAAGCACCCGCCACGCCCCAATACTCTGGTAGAGTCTGGGCGTTGCGAGCGTAGCGTCGATCACCTCCGACCACCGTCCGTTGTCAAAGGTAGGGGTGGACCCAGAGTTGCAGAACTCGAGGGTCGTAGAGGCAACGTAGGCTAGGAGGTCTTCGCCTCTCTGATTAATGCCAGTGCTGCCCCAGTGAGTGTGGTGGGCGTTGATGTCGCCGGCAACCATGAGCTCGTAGTTTTTGGCAGAGCAGAGCTCTACCAGCGTAGCGAGGGCTCTGGGGACGACCGCAGCATCGCCTGGTAGGTAAACCGAGGCAATGAGGGTGGTCTTCCCAGGAAGAAGGTCCTCGGATTGGATGACGCAGATGTCCCTGTTGGACAGGTCCGATCTGAGCCACGCACTGAGCGTTTTGCTCGCAAAGATGCAAGCTCTGGGAGGCTGGTTGGCCTCGCGAGGGTAAGTATAAAAACAATTGTAGCCAGCAGGGGCGTTTTGAGGCTTACCTCTGAGAGTCCAGGGTTCCTGGACGAGGATGAGCCCCGGCTTGTCGAGCTCGGCGTAACGCATAAGGTTGACCGAGGCTGCGACGCAGTGCTGCAGATTAATCTGCAGGCAATGGATTCCCTGGTTGCTGATCATTATCACGCAGTTGGGGAATCGTTGAGCAGGTCATCCTCCTCCTTTTCAGTGGTGGGTGACCCGCAGACCTCCATGGGAGTTTCAGCGTCCTCAGCAGTTAGGGTGGCTGTGGAGTCCTCCGCGGACGTGAGCCCAGCGTGGACGTTACCGTCGCCTCTCCTGCGTGCTTCGGTGCTGTCACTGCCCGTCCCCTCTGCCTCGTCGGTCAGGTCGATGCGGGTGGCGCCAGCCTCCTGGTGAGTCACAGACTCGAACCAGTCGGTCGGAGCCTCCCCGCTTAGAGTCTGGCCTTCTGGCTGTTGGGGTGGAGCGCGAGAAGCGCGGGCCCGCTCACGATGCGCACGAAGGTTCTTGGCCTGGTCCAGCGCGCGCTGGATCAGGCCGGACCTCCGGGTGCTCCTGGCGGGTCTGCGATTGCGATTTCCGGTTTCAGCAGCGCGAACTGCCTTACCGGGCATAGGATCGGCCGTTTGCCTCGGCTTCTTTGCCGGAGGAGCCTGGGCCCCAGTTCCGGTTTCGGAAGCTTTGGCATTCTTGGCTTCATCAGCTTTCCGCTCCTCGCAACGGAGGATGGTCAGCTGAGTCAGACCGGTTAGAGGAAATGACCACCGAGATGGTCACCGATCCGGTCAGTGGACTGCAGCTGTCCCGATCCCGACAGTGTCCCCGATGTTCCGCCCTGGTTCCACTGCCGCTGGGCCTCGATCTGCATCACCAGCAGCAGCAACAGCAGCAGCAACAGCAGCTACAACCGGCGCAGCACCAGCAAGAAGAGTTCTGCAGCCGCTGTCTCGAGTGCTCGCACGTCTTCTGCTATCGCTGCGGCGAGAGCTGGTCGCCGGAGTTGAGCTGCTACTTGCTGATGTCTCAACAGCACGTCGAGTCAATCTTTGGCGGTCACACTGACGCGCTAAGCGTGTTCGGATGCCGCTACATCTACCAGAGGGACCGACCCGCGCTCAGGCGCACAATGCGAGGCCTTCGACTGCGTGAGAGTTTTCACTGAGTCTAGGTGGATTTTTTAGTCGAAGATCAATCGTAAATTATCTGGTACAATCATTACCTGATTTATGACTCATTGTCAACCGGATTTATTGCTCCCTCTCTTTTCAGTCGGCATTGTTCTGCTACTAATAATAGCCGTGGCCCTACTGTCGCCATTCATCGTGGCATTCCTCGCCATCGCTGTTATTGTCGTAGTTGTTGCCGGAATTTTCATCCTGGCCTACAAAATCTTCCGTCGATTGGGAAGATGACGTTCAAGGACCACACGAAGTTACTGTTAACTAGAAGTGGTCCTTGATGACGGCATCGGGGAAGAATACGTCGACTGCCGATTACTGTACTGCGGTAGTTGCTCTGTTCGCTTTGTTGCAAGAAACTTTCTTGAACTTCTTGAACTTGAACAGTTGCAGCTGCACCTTATGATGAACCAATAGCTAGTAGCCCTTGCTCGCACCTCGTTGCACCAATTATTATTAAGCAAGGCTCACTTGATGTTATTGATTTTGAATCAAATTTTAAAGATTTGAAGGACGAAAACCCAGTGCCACGGATCAGTCAACTACGAGCGTAGCCTACTAGCTTAGTCTATCGCGTCACTAATTTGATTTTGCATGTATTTTCTGCAAAAAGTACAAAAAATATACACGTGTAAGCGTACATCCTGCAGATTTCGCTTTTACGAGCCGTAGTTTTTTCAATCAGTTTTAAGCAGTCTTTAACTGGGGCAAAGCAACGGGGGCCGTAAGCGGGAAATCACACGCCTTGGTAGACTGTTGGCCCTGCTGTAAATCATTGGGTGGATGGTTGCTCCTACTGGTAGCATCCCAGCAAGTTAGTCACAAGTGCAAATGAAAGCACCCAAGTGAACTGCACGATTTTCAGACACTAGAGTTTTCTTCAGACAGTCACAAGCTGTTGGTTTAGTATCCTTAAGGGGCTGCTCAAAACAGACAGACTGGATACATCGACCGAAGCCAGCAGCAGCAACAGCAACTGCGACAAAAGGAATTTCTCACACCTTATTTCTTCTGCAAAGAGCAGAGCAGAATTCCTGACTCAAGTTGAGTCTCGCACACCTGCGGCTTTTACTTAAGAGTGCTGCAGAAGTGTCTCACACTCAGGCTTGCAGCAGAATGGCGGTCGATAATCGATGTCTCTGAAGATGAGATGCATCCATGCGAGCAAGTATTCATGCTTTATGGCAAGATGCCTTGAGTTTCTTTTTCCTCAGTGTTGTTCCCCACTTTGTCGCAATAATAAATATTAACTGGTTAATAGTGCACCTGCGTTTATGAATGTAACTATATCTATCTATCTATCTATCTATCTATCTATCTATCTATCTATCTATCTATCTATCTATCTATCTATCTACTTATCTATCTATCTATCTATCTATCTATCTATCTATCTATCTATCTATCTATCTATCTATCTATCTATCTATCTATCTATCTATCTACTTATCTATCTATCTATCTATCTATCTATCTATCTATCTATCTATCTATCTATCTATCTATCTATCTATCTACTTATCTATCTATCTATCTATCTATCTATCTATCTATCTATCTATCTATCTATCTATCTATCTATCTATCTATCTATCTATCTATCTATCGATCTATCTATCTATCTATCTATCTATCTATCTATCTATCTATCTATCTATCTATCTACTTATCTATCTATCTATCTATCTATCTATCTATCTATCTATCTATCTATCTATCTATCTATCTATCTATCTATCTACTTATCTATCTATCTATCTATCTATCTATCTATCTATCTATCTATCTATCTATCTATCTATCTATCTATCTATCTATCTATCTACTTATCTATCTATCTATCTATCTATCTATCTATCTATCTATCTATCTATCTATCTATCTATCTATCTATCTATCTATCTACTTATCTATCTATCTATCTATCTATCTATCTATCTATCTATCTATCTATCTATCTATCTATCTATCTATCTATCTATCTATCTATCTATCTATCGATCTATCTATCTATCTATCTATCTATCTATCTATCTATCTATCTATCTATCTATCTACTTATCTATCTATCTATCTATCTATCTATCTATCTATCTATCTATCTATCTATCTATCTATCTATCTATCTATCTATCTATCTATCTATCTATCTATCTATCTATCTATCTACTTATCTATCTATCTATCTATCTATCTATCTATCTATCTATCTATCTATCTATCTATCTATCTATCTACTTATCTATCTATCTATCTATCTATCTATCTATCTATCTATCTATCTATCTATCTATCTATCTATCTATCTATCTATCTATCTATCTATCTATCTATCTATCTATCTATCTATCTATCTATCTATCTAGTTTTTTAGGTGCTGAACTCCCCAAGGGGATCACGACACTATGCTCAGCCGGCTTAGCAAAGCAAGAAAGGATAATGACAAAGCCATAGGTATTAAGATGCTAGAAAAGGAAAGACAAAAACTGGCTGAAACAGGATACTGCATGAAGAGTTGCGGTGAATATCAATATGCCCTAAATCGAATATGTGCGACCACGCCCATGTATAATGCTTCTAGCATAATTCTTAGATACTTGAGTAGAGGTGGGCAGACAGCATAAGACTATCTAAATGGCATGCCGCAGATTCTACAGAATTATTGTTGGCATTTTATTTGAATACAAAAGCGCCGTGTGGCCTGCAACCTATAATTAACTGGGCGTAGTTTTCTTAGGCGTATGTTGACAGAGCATTAGATGTGTCAGACAGATGTCAAAGAGGCAACTCCGTAGGCAAATGTTCGCCTTATAACACGGCGAGTCGCCGTCGTAGTAGCTTAATTCTAAAACAGGACGGATGAGTGCGCCATCGGGAAATGTCGGATACGAATTATCAAGCTGTCATCCTGGCTGCCTTGCAAATCATGGCGCGGCAGTGGGGAATGCGAACACTATATATACACTGCAGTTAGTGCTAGAATCTCGGCAAGACTCGCGTGTGTGTTGGACCAACTGCTAGCAACGCAAATATTGGAAAATGCATCTCAAAGGAACAGTTGCTCAAATGCTTCTGCTGTTCAGCATCTGCACCTTCACAGTCTGCCTGCTGTCTGCTGGCAGAGCAGACGCCCTGCCCAGATCCGTAAGTTATTTGTGCAGTGTAATTGATATGTTTCACTTGGTCTACTTCCAGTAGCATGCATTTTTTCATGGGATATTTTATTGGGCAAAGCAGCTCTGTACTTAATTACGCTTCTGGTTCTAATCGCGCCGAAGTACCCAAGTTCGATTTCGAGCGAGGCCATTTGGTACTTTTGCACAGAAATTGCCCTGTGGCTTGCCTAATTCTCCCAATTCAGGGTATGCCTCTCCGTGTGCCTGCGGATGCTTCTTGCTAAAGCCTATGGAAACTAATTACTTGAAAATGCTATAAGAATGCAAGCTTTACTTCTTATACTTCAGAGCGACAAAGGCGACCTGCAGAGCCTGATCGACAAGCTGGTCAATGAGGACTCCAGTCCAAGCGAAGCTCGATCCCTGCAGCCGAGCTCCAGCGACCTTCAAAAGTACAACTGGCTGCTCAACAAGTACGGGCCCTACGTTCAGTACGGCAAGTGAAGCCAGCCGAACAAAGACAATGGCGAGTGAAGTCGAAATTGCATGTGAACTGCTAGATTCTATCATTTTAGAAGGTGAAAATGATTCAGTGTCGCCATGAAAGATATTTATTAATGACAAATTTTATCAACAGAAAAATATACCAGAACAAGAAATTGACTATTTAAGTTTCTACCGTTGAATTATCAATTTTGCATTCTTTTACCAGGGGTTGCAGCCTACTAGTGGTTAGAGCGTCGAAGTCACGACTTGAATTTCGGGGGTTCCCGGATTCCCGATTCCACTGGAACAATTTGTGTCCTTCAGCAAGGCACTTAATTCTGCATTGCTTCAGTTCACCCAGCTGTAAAATGGGTGCCAGCATTAGCTGGGGTAATTGAGGGTGTGTGGCGACCCCACAGTCCTTGGACTGAACAACCGTACGCAATAGCTGTGGCTGAGCTATCCGTGTTTGCACATCCGACCAAATTTGGCGCAAGAGGTAATCTATTATTATTTAATATTAATATCAATTCTATTAATATTAGTATAATTATTACATATACAAAGAAAACATACTACTATGAAGATACAATTGTCAGTAGTGTAAAATACAGTTAACAAAGAAGAATAAGCAGGCCGAAATAAAGCAGTGCATGCAGTGACGAACACAAATATTCTGAACTAGAAGGGGCTGAAGTAAAAGTTTGGACAGGTCAGTCTAAGTCCAAAATTCACTTGTCAATTTTTTATGCTTAACGAAGGTTCAGCAAGGAAATATTTGGTAAACTTATAGCATCCGTGCGTTTGAAGATAGCGTAGCCAAAGTTATTCTGCAGTGGGCCTAGTAACTTTAACAAACCGCATTTCTTAGAATTAGCTAGCCAACAAGTTTTGCTATTAAATATTAAAATTAACAATAATAATAATTGATTACGCCTGCCCCAATAGCCAGATGTAAAACCGACAGCTCGGCCGCAGCTAGGGCGCCGCAGCGCCGGATCTGAAGGCTGCGTACGGCTGTTCAGTCCAAGGACTGTGGGGTCGCCACACACCCTCAATTACCCCAGCTAATGCTGGCACCCATTTTACAGCTGGGTGAACTGAAGCAATGCAGAATTAAGTGTCTTGCTCAAGTGTCTTGCTCAAAGTCACAATTGTTCCGAGTGGGTCCGAGAATCGAACCCCCGACCTTTCAGTCGTGGGTCCGACGCTCTAACCACTAGGCTACAACCCCCTGAGGCTGAAACTCCCTGAGGCTACAACCCCCTGAGGCTACAACCCCCTGAGGCTACAACCCCCTGAGGCTACAACCCCCTGAGGCTACAACCCCCTGAGGCTACAACCCCCTGAGGTTACAACCCCCTGAGGCTACAACCCCCTGAGGCTACAACCCCCTTTGCCAATAAACAATCAACTTTACAAAAATTCGAAATCTAGATCAGATCCTAAACGAACGGACCATCGACGGTTCCTGTAGGAAAGTTCCTGTAGCCTGTAGCTGTCGGACACAGGACCTACGGAGAAGCTGGAGTACTCAGCACAGCTCTCCATACCGTTTCACAGCTTCATCAGGCTCAGAAGTGTCTTTGGGCCACTTTTAGTGAAATAATTAATAGCGTCAAGACCTTATATACAACGATTCTCAACAATGTTAAATTCTAACTGATCTTATAGATTCACCGATCCAGTAGTATCGGTGAGTAGTAGAGTGAAAAGTAATCTGCACTCACATTGTTCTTAGTTGCCTAATTTTTAGTATATAGGATAAGAGGTTCCACAGCTCTATGAGTCAAATTTCTCTAAAGTTAATTAAAAAATCGAGGTCATTAAAAGTGGGTTGCAGAAGTATCCGGTTAATATTTATTTATTTTTCATATTAAATTGGTTAACAATCGAGTTGTCACTGTAATATGCTCTGTCTTTAAGACTCCTAGAATATTGAGTTTTTTGCGTAGCGTTGCAGCGTTGGCGTTATAGTTCCGTAACGTTGCATACGAATTTAGTCATTATTCATTTCAAATTGACGTAGATGTCAGCCAAATCCCGGACAAAATCACGGACTCTGGCCCCGGGGCGCAGCGTTTGGGTTGGCAGCTTCGAGGCCTCGAGCTGATCTGCTGCTGCAGCCAAAGATCTCACGGAATGCCCGACGAAATTGACGGCTCTTCCACAGCAGAACAATCCAGTTCACCGACTGATTGAACAGCACAAGAACTCTTCCGATATCGACAATGCCCCAAAGCATCTTCTGGAAGGCAATTGAAGTCTCTGCGCCAATGATTGTCAGTGTCATGTTGATGAGGTTGCCCAAGACAGTTGGTATCGAGCAGACAAGCAGCACAGCGGACAGGGCCACACAAATAATGGTGTTGGTGAGCTTGTTCTCACCTGATCCCGCTCGAATCATAGCCTGCTCAGCCACAATATCCCTCATCTTGCAAATGAGGAATCCATTTGCTATCAAAATTATGAAGAACTCAACAGCCGCTGGAGAACAAAAAGGCTTACATAGGTGTAAAACACCGTGTACTGCCAGCCTTCAAGGGAAAAGAAGCAAACAGTCGAGTCGCCCCAAATAACCCAACGAAACTGCGAGCCGTAGGGAGCAGCCAGAGCCGCGCTGAGGATGGCAGCAAAGAGACACACCTTCATCGAAGTCTTCGCCGATACCGTCTGGAACTTCAACGGGAAATACACTGTCAGACACCTGTCAACCACCATCACAAGGAACAGAACGCTGGAGCTGACGCTGAACAGTGCTTCAAGATGGCGCACAATGGTACAGGCAGCATCGGACGCGTTCACATGAAAGAAACCAATTCTAGCGCCGCTGACCCAAGGCAGACCCTTGGCCAAGAACATCCACATTAATCCAACAATGAAGAGGTGGAAATTGTCAGAGATGGCGATGACACTGAAGTACACACCTTGACGCGTCAGAGGCCGCAGCTTCTTCAGGTAGATATAAGTAGTAAGACTGTTCCCGACGAATCCGCCTACCAAGAAGATTGGGAGAATGATTCCGGACAGGAATCCCAGCACGGTGTTGATCCTGCAGAACGAGACAGCCTCGGGAGCATTGCTCCAGCAGTCGATAAACAGAAACTGCAGGCTATCGATGAACTTCCGCGGCTTGTCAATCGTATCGTTCGACATTTCAAAGGCGTGTTGATGGGATCCCGGCGATGTGAGATCGGCCGGTTCACCTCGATGTGTATTTATTTCCTGCGCAGATCGCAGAAAATGATCGGCCAAGGGGGATCTGGGGTCACGCGCATTTTTTCCTTTTGAATAAATTGCAAAAGCATTTGTGCAAAAATATTGGGTGATCGCCTATCAGTGGATGTGGCTCTTCCACAGCATCAAGTGATTCAATATCGTAATCAAGCACGATACCCGTTTGCGATCATTTAAACGCTTTGCTCTCTCAATCAAATAATTGACATTCCGGAATTCGTCTCCTTTAATTATTATTTTTCAGTTGAATGAACAGAGCCGCAAAAGTGAGGGCATTAAATTGCCTCAATTGCTTTCCTGTGGTTGTTAAAATCTTCTGCATGAGCGTCACTTTTCGATCAGTGTGGGCTGGTCATAGCATTGGTATAGTCGATTATTATGGACATTGTTATTTGGGAATCTCGTGCTTTTTCAAGCATTCTCGAGTCGGCTCGAGTGCTGCAACGTCCGCATACAAATAGCGTCGATGTCTCAGCACCAGGATGCTACGCCATAACGCTTGATAGTCCGGAAGCTGTGTACGGTGCTTATATCGCTGCTGCTGCCTAATGTTTGTCCCGCTTGTGACTTCTCGTGAAGCCATCTTGCTGGAAGTTTGTGAACTGCGCTCGTATGAGAATCAGTGAAGTTAAGCTACGTAGCTTAAGTAGCTTAATACTAGTAGTTCAATACCTAATGTTAAGTATTAGGTAGTCGCCGGGCAAAGCCATCGGCAGTCCAGTCTTCTCTTGCACTTCTCTAAGGGCGGAGATCACCGCATAAAGAGGTGTAGCCCACGCAGAGGGGGCCAGGTGGGCCGCGGCCTCTTTAGTCGCCCCACAAAGTCGTGCTCCCCAAAAAAACTCAGTGAAAGAGAAAACCAAGCTAGACAAATGACAGGAGCTCAACTTTTATCACTTGAAAAAAGACATGGCATGCACCGGCCTAGAAGATAGCTAGGGGCGCGCCATCAAGAGACTGACCAAGCGCCACCAAGAGCCACGGCAGAGCTGCGCCGTGGGCAGCTCAGCGGTCGGAAATTTATTTTTCACTCTGACAGCCAAGCAGCCCTTCGGGCCCTCTGCCGCAGCACCACCAGCTCCAGATTTGTCCTGGACTGCAACGCCCAGCTCAATGGGCTTGCGCTAGGCAACCAGGTGGAGCTCAGATGGATCCCGGGCCACGCTGCTTTCCTCGGCAACGAGCGCGCTGACCTGCTGGCTAAGGCTGGCTCCGCCGACGCGCTGCTGGGGCCGGGCCCGGGAGCCCCCATCCCGGCCTCAGTGATCAACTCCCGCGTTAAGCGCTAGGCTGATTCCGAGCATCTCCGCAGATGGCGCGACACCCGGAATTGCAGAAAATCCCGTGCTGCCGTCCCCTGCCCCTCTCCTCTCCTGCGTAGAGCCCTCCTCAGGCTCGCCAGCAGCCTGGGCGTAGAGACCTCAGAGAAGTTAGTATGGCCCCCTCCGGGCATGGCTGCTTCTCTCGCCGCTTCCTTCAGGGCCAGGTACCCGAGGAGCGGTGCCCCTTATGCCGCTCAGGTAGTGAAAACGCTGAGCACTTCATCTGCCACTGCCCGGTTTTCACCAGGGCCAGGCTCACTCACCTCGGGCCGAACCCGGTTCTTTCCGACGTTTGCAGGCCCGAGAGCATCCCGCTGCTCGCCCGGTACCTCAGGGACACGGGACGAGCTGACTTCTTCCCTACCGCGGGTGAGGAGGACGGCGCTGCAGGCGAGACCGACGGGTCCCCCTGAGCGACATCGCTTCGATGGTAGTCTTTGGTCGCCAGGGGCTAGTGGAATGGGCGGTCTCCTCCGCCTCCTCGCTGCATCCGCCGGACGCCCCCTGCAGCTATGTCAAGTAAGTCAAAGCCACCAAGAGCCACTGACAATGTCCGCGGCTGGTCAATCGCATTGAAGAAGTCGGCCAGACTGCTGTAGAAATTCAAAACCGCTCCCTTTCCGCTCCCTCGAAACTTTTTATTCACACTGTTGGGCTGTAGGCAGAAGATGGCAGTGGTGAGACCCAGCTCTGAGTGGGCTCACCACCTGACTCCGCATTGTTCATAGTTTAACTTCTCTAGTTTTTCGTAACCACTTCCAGCTGCTGTTGTGGTTAAGGAATACGCATTTCTGACCTGACTCAGGGGATAAGTCCACATTTTCCAATGATGCTAGTTTGACGATATCAACTTTAGTTTGAATTGATTTAGCGGTAGATGATTTAGGTTTATACAACCAGTCGCAGCATGCGTATGCAATTGCAACTTTTAGACCAAAACTACTTGGTGCAGTTGCATTATTGGTCTGCGTGTGGGCATTAAGCAGCAGCAAAACACTATATTCCGTGTGAGCTATAAGTGAGCTTTTTCCGCCAGGATGCTTTTACAATACAAAAGCATTATATTGTAACTATTAAGCACTAAATGTTGAATGTACGCTCGTAACATTTGAAATTTAAAGTGGCTTCTTATCCAAGTTCTAGTTATCAAGGTACACCTGTTTTTGTATAAGGGCTTTTATATTGGGTTTCAGATTCTGCCTGCTGGGTGACAGACGACAGAATTTTTCAATTACTGAGAGATTACGGCATCTTATCTGGTGAGTCTGTTGAGCACGAGGTATGATCCGGGCGTCCGCCCTCTCCCTCCTCTCCCTCCGCCCACTCCCTCCGCTCTCTCCATCCACTCTCTCCATCTGCCCTCTCTCTCCGCTCTCTCCCTCCGCCCTCTTCCTCCGCCCTCTGCCCTCTCCCTACACCCCTCCCTCTGCCCTCTCCCTCTGCCCTCTCCCTCTGCCCTCTCCCTCCGCTCTCTTCCCCGACTCTTCACTCTTTTCCAAATATCCTCAGTTTTAAATTATCTAATATATTCATAAAGTCTGTTTTATTAAAAATTCTGATAATATTCAGAGTCGGAGGAGACAATCGCAGGGAGGTGGGACTGAAGGATCAGCAGATGAAATCCACAGTGAAGTGGCAGCTCTCACCCCGCTATTCTATGTTCAGAGGAAATGCATCTCCAACCTGCCCGTCGAGTAGCTTTGCTGCTGCTATTGCTCGCTGCAGTCCTGCATCACGTGACCGAAGCCACTTGAGAACCTCTCCGACTACGAGACCGTGAAGTCGCACTGGTTCAGGATGAGGTCGACTGCATTATCGCTGCCAGCCAGCGACTCCGCTGTGCAGCTGGTGGCGTTCAACGCCAGCTCCGGCCTGTGCGCTCACTTCAGGTGTCGCCTGGGCCTGAGCCACTCCAGGAAGTGCCGCAATGCCAGCAAGAGAGCCCAGCCAGTGTGGGTGAGTCACACCTGTGTCACCTTGCAGACAGCCGGCAGTGACTGCTGGACCACCGTGCGGCGCAGGTGCCCGGCTCAGTGGACTTTTACCGCGACTGGACTCAGTACCAGAGCGAGTTCGGCGAGGGACCCGACGGAAACTACTGGATCGGTGAGTGCATCCCAGATCTGCTCCATTCGCTTCCTTTTCCAACTCGGACTTCAATGACAAACACCGCCATGACGTCCGCATCTTCCCAGGCCTGAACTCTCTCCACGCTCTCACTGCTTCTGGTCCTCGAAGCTGAGGATCCTGATGAAGGCGTGGAACGAC
>NIVC01000865.1:0-47572 GCA_002269645.1 Macrostomum lignano | reverse complement strand
CCAGACAGATTTCCCGATCCGCATCGACTGCTGACGGAAGAAATCGATGATGCGGTTCCGTTTAGCGGCCTCCCATTAGCAGACGGGGGCAGCTGCACAACTGGCATCGCCACCGTCCAGAAGGCCTGGTAGCTGACATTCTCGCCTGTGATGATCCGCGAACGAAGTGCTCGCAGTTGTTAGTGAGGGCGCTGTAGCCGGACTCACCGACCCGCTGCAGCAGTCCGACACGACCCGAGCTCGAGTCGTTGTGCTGCAGGTGCAGCGATACACGCGGACTGTGGAGCCCTTAAAATTCAGATAGATAGATAGATAGATAGATAGATAGATAGATAGATAAGATAGATAGATAGATAGATTAGATAATAGATAGATAGATAGATAGATAGATAGATAGATAGATAGATAGATAGATAGATGGATAGATAGATAGATGGATAGATAGCATATTCACCTGCACAACCTCCCGCAAGTCGTCCAATCGAACGGAAGCCGCTTCAGACCCAGACGTGGACCCGACTGAGAAGTGGCAGACCATGTGGCCGGGACTCGGCGCTGCCTTCCGGCCAGCCCCAGCCCAGGAAGATGGCAAAATGAAACAGCGATATTCGGTCAAAGCTGACGCAGGAGCCGGGGACCATGGTGGCCAAGGCGGGGTCGGTGTCGCTAGCCGGGAAGTCCTGATAGCCGTTGGTGAATCCGACGCACATTTCTGCTACAAAGGATGGAATGGCCCTTCCGATAAATGAGCTTTGCAGAGACTGCTTGGAAGTTCCTTTTTTACACAAGCACTGTGAGCATCTCTACTGGATCGTTTTATACACACAGGTTCTCTTGGCCAGTGTTCTTCTTAAAGGCAATTCCGTGGAAATACCGTCGGTGTGAGTACAATAGAGGCTTTAGTTCAGTCTCTGTTGAGTTTTTCATTTGTAGGCCAATCGTTTTGGCAGTCTTGGGCCGCGATAAATTTACAGTTATTTAACGTATAAGCTACATCTAGACCATAATATATTTCTAGAGTCTGGCTCCAAATGAAGAAAACAATTTATGTGTGCCTCGCAGGCTGGATCTATCAAGTTCGTTAGTCAGGGGCTGTTTTTATTCAGACATGGACTCCTAGATTCTGCACCTATGGGGTTAATATTAGCAACCTATTACATGCTTGTTTGTATTAAAACCAATTAAAACCAGTGTTAGTCCACTAAGACAGATCATAAATAAACCAGTAGCCTAGACCGCAAGGACTCACGACTGCAATAAGAACTTGCTTTATTTTTATACACTGTTTTTTAACGAACAGTTTCCAATTATTTTATGTGTAAATTTGTAAAAAACAATCACAAGTAACGATTACAAACCGCAAAAGTTAAAACTTGCAAACAATAATCAATACGAGCGTAGCATTGACAATGGTTTCTTTGTTTTTATACAAAGTACAACTTATTTTCTTAGAAACATATTAAGTAGCTCTAAAACAACGATAATGACAACGCCAACACGCAAACGATGCTACTGCTATTCGGTTACTTTTGAAAGTTACTAGCCGTTAATTATCTGAATCTTGTTTAGTGTACGAGCTACGTTTAGCCGAGAAACTTAAGTAAAACAAAACTATTCAAACGGAGGGACCATGAAATAGCTGAGCATAGATGGAAACCAGAGCAGGGCCAATGAGGAAACAACAGAAGGAATCAAGGGCTCAATTCAATCTTTTACAGCAAAAGGAATAGAACAAATAAAGTCATTGATCAGAACAAAATATCAGACGAACTCGAATTAAAAAGGATTACCAACAGATAAAGGAAAAAAAACAGCCGAGAGGAGGCAGAGATAACAGCAGACAGAAACGGCCAGAGGAGTGAGTCCTGCCGCAGCACACGAGCGAAAATATTTTAGTCTATATCGCGGAGGCCCCACAATATTTTAGTTCATTTTTTTTCTCTTTCGATTTCCTTCTTGTCTAGATCATCTTCGGTATCTTTGATTGCGAGAATCTTTTTGCGGCACTTTGGCGACGGTCCTGCCAACGAGTTTCAGTAAGCCGTCTGCTTCCAGAACAGCTTGCAGCCAGCCTTCGCTGACATGATGGGCACAAAGGTCAGCGGGATACGGCGTATGGACCACTCGATCAGCAGCCGGATGGGGCACCAGAAGTCTTGCACCGAAGCTGAGCCTTTTCGATCGATCGCCATAAGCATCTCTTTTCGAATCTCTATCAGCACCCCATGGCGGCCCTGCTCGATCCGTCCTTCGGAAGCCTATCCCCGATGTCCGTAATCCTAGTCACACAGCGGCCGAGCTTCTTCAGAGCCCATTTCTGCTTCTTCTTTACCTGACGGGAGAATGCTACATTGGCTTTGGCCCAGTTGCTGAAGTGCTCGCAGTTGCTTCCCACGACGTGGTACTGTTTCTCTCCGACTCGCTTCTTCGCCCGTTCCAGCACAGTTTTCGGGTGGAAGCAGTCTAGACTGTGATAGTCAACTCTGTGCATGCATTTTACAATGTCTTGAAGCTTTAAAGTGCTCTCTGCTATGCAAGCCTTTGTTGGCAGCTGATTCAAAAAGCCTGAATAGTTGGCCTGTTTGACTCGCCAGTATATTCGATAACCTGAACTTCCTTGGAGTCGGGGAGTGTCTTTTCCACTATAGCGTGTGCGAGTACAAAGACCTCCGAAAGTCAAGCTGGTCGGCCGGCTTCAGCTCGTCTATGTCGCTAACCTTGACACAGGCATACGGGCGCCCCATTTTGCCTCTGGAGAACCGGCCCTTGACCGCACGTCGGAGGGCCGAGACTGTTTGCGGGATTCGGCGATCATCGAAGCTTCTTAGACTGATAGTTTGATCGCACTGATCGCACACGAGCAGGTCATCGTCGGGATCCCCTTCTACCGGATGGAGGCTGGCGAAGTTTCCGCAGCACTTTGACAGCTTTTTATATTTCTCTGGAATCGCAGCTATTTTCTTGTCGCTCTGTTTGTCTTTCTCGTCGTCTGCAGCAGTTTCGAATTGGTCATTTTCTTTGTCCCAAGCTAAAGAAGTTTTGTTTTGTTGCAAGTGCCGCACTGCTTGCAGCACGCACGCTTGCCTTCGGTCTCGCTGAGTACAAATTGAACCTGAGCAGAACCGCAGTGTTGGCACTCGAAAGTCTCATTTAGCTGTTTCTGCCATCTTTCATTCTCTCTTCATTCTCGCACTTATCTTTCACCTCCTGATGTAGCAAATCGAATCTCTGCTTTGAGATTTTACTAGAACAATTTTGGCATTCAATCATGGTACCTCCCGTTGCAATTTTGTCAACCTGAACTTTGTCACCATTGCACCTGGGGCACTGGTCCCAGCGTAGTTCGGTGTCCCAAATGAAAGCGCTGTAAGGCTCTCTGCAGTCCAGACAGTAATAAGATTTGGTTGGCCATTTGCATGTGCTTAGTTTGAAACTGTGAGGGTCTTGGTTGCCGCATACGCAGCCCACGCATCGCCAGAGTTCGTCTTGGTCGTTCTGAAGTAAGAGTTCGTGATAACAGAGTGAATTAGCGCATGCAGAGTGTAATTTGTTAAAGCTTCTGTAAACGCTCAGTTTTAAAACCCAAATAAAATCTGTACCTCATTGCAACTTACATCGGATGTGAATTCGTCATTCTTCTGTCCAGATTCCGGTTTGTCTGACGCACAGGAAGTTCCAGTGGCTTCATTTTTTCTGCCTTCTTCTCCAGTCTGCAGGGCATTCAAGTTGACGGTTAAGTGCTAAGCAGACACATTAAAATGGCTTTGAGCATAAATTATCTTTGAAATTTACTTGCCTCTAGAGCTCTGAGACAGAACTTGCAAATTTCCATCACTTCGTCCTGCATTATGAAGGCCTCCTGGCCGCACGACTTGCACAGGGCATTGCTGACGTCCCCGTTGAAGTCGAAAGTCGTGTCGCACCTGGAGCAGTGGGCTGTCCAGGATTCATCGAACTTGAAGCCACAGCTCTGGCAGTGCTTGCGGGACATTGTTTTTGCAAGATAGTAGTCTTAACGTGTTGTTAGATAATCAGAGCTTTTTAAGGAATTTAATTTTCAAATCAATTTGCCAAATGGAAACAAAACTCAGAAACTGTTAAATTCTTTTCGGCTTTGAAAATCGGCTTCTATGGGTGGCGGCGCCACTGCAGACAGCTCGATTTGGTTGTTAAAAAATAAAATAACCAAAGTACGCGAATAGAGAAAGAGTCAGACAGAAGCAGACTATGCGCCCATAATGCGGTACTTTAGAATGGCGAGTGCACACTGCAATGAGCGCAGCAGAGATATCGCGAGAGTACGAATTATAAGCCCTCATGTACATTCAAGCTGGGGTATTTTCTTTTCCAGAAAAAAGGGCTGACATTGGAATATAACTGCATCTATATGGAGCAGGCGACAAAGCTTCAATGCGCTTAGCTCGTAATTTTTCCTTCTCGGAGCAGTCCTTTTTGTAGCTATTCAACAATACTGAGCGAATGAAGCGAGACCATGTACTCTGTAGCTGAGGTTGGCAAACTCTAGCCCGAAGGTTATATGCGGTTCATGAAGCCTCTCTATCCGGCCCTCGGGAACTTTTAAACTTCACAATAGCAATCCACAATGGCTGAAGGTTGGTGTCTCAATTTATCTCAGCTACCAAGTCGGATCTCCTCTCCTCCTCTTCTCTCCCTTCTCTCCTCTTCTTTCTCTCCTCTGTCCTCTCTCTTCCCTCTTCTCTTTTATTTCCTCTCTTCTCCTATCTCATAGCTACACTCAGCAACATTGAAAAGTTTCCACCCTCGCGCCAGCCGTGTATATTTAGAGTTTCAAAACAGGTTTTTGTCGCCAGACTTGTGCCATAGACGATTGATGATTTCGTCAACACAAACTTGGGCCATAGACAAAAACTTGGGCCATAGACGTCAGACAGGTCGAAGGAAATAACAGTCACATGGAGCAGACCCATGCTGCGATCCCGTAAGATGCGCAAACGGCCACGCCTGACCCCAACCCATGTGGCCAGCCGGGAACAATGGGCAATGCAAAGGGTCAACTGGAGGTAGCAGCAGTGGCGGCGAGTGATTTTCACAGATATGAGCCGCTTTCGATTGTTCCGTGCCGACAGCCGCATTCGCATGTGGCGCCAGCCGCGCCAGGAGATGCTGCCGCAGCACGTGCAAAACTCTGAGAGCCAGTCAGCTTCTATTCACGTGTGGGCAGGCATCACAATGCACGCGAAGACGGAGCTCGTGTTCCTGGATGCGACTGTGACTGCCGAGTCGTACGCCAACTTTCTATAGACGCGCCTGCTGCTCTTCATTGATACTTCATGTGGTGGCGTGGAGAACAGCGTCCTCCAAGACGACAACGCCCCACCGCATCGCGCAGCCGCTGTGGCGCATCTGAAGGAGCTGCTGCACCTGCGATCCTTGCGCTGGCCGTCCCGATCACCGGACATGAATCCCATAGAGCACGTTTGGGATTACCTGAAGCGCTCGATTCGGCGCGACAATCCGCCGCAAAACGTTGCCCAACTGCGCGAATCACTGTCTACTGCATGGCAACAACTACCGCAAGATTTCTGGTTCTGGGGATGCCCCGGAGAGTGAGCGCTCTGCTGCACGCAAGTGGCTGCTATATGCGTTACTGACCCTGTTCTGGGCAAGTTGTCACCCATGCTCGCGTACTTTGTTTCTTTGCTGTTCCTTTGCTTCGTTCGAATCCGGATTATATATTTGTCTATGGTTCAAACCACGAATATCTCCACCCACCAAAACGTTGACCCTTCGCGCGCTAGGGTGGAAACTTTTCTATGTTGCTGAGTGTATACTGCTCTTTTTCTCTATTCCCTCTCCTCTCTCGCCCCTCATCTGGCTCGCAAGTCATGCGCTAGGAATTCTCTATCTGGCCCTTGAGCTAAAAAGGTTTGACGACCCTGCCCCATAGACTTAATTAAATTCGAGCTAGGGTTTGGTCTTTAGTATTGAATAGTATTGTAATCTCTACCTATAAAAAAGAAAACTCTGTGTGTCTGTGTACAAATTACTTCGCTATAGAGAGAGAGAGAGAGAGAGAGAGAGAGAGAGAGAGAGAGAGAGAGAGAGAGAGAGAGAGAGAGAGAGAGAGAGAGAGAGAGAGAGAGAGAGAGAGAGAGAGAGAGAGAGAGAGAGAGAGAGAGAGAGAGAGAGAGAGAGAGAGAGAGAGAGAGAGAGAGAGAGAGAGAGGAGCAAGCAGAGAGTAATGGGAAGAGATAAGAGAGAAAAGAGGTGAGGAAAGAGATGAGAGGAGAGAGTGGAGAGAGGAGAGGAGAGAGTTGAGAGAAGAGATGAGAAAGGGATGAGAAAGGAGTAGATGAAGGAAATGTTGAAAGGGTAGAGTAAAGAGTGAGAAGAGAAGAGAAGGAAGAGACAAGAGACGAGAGAGAAGAGATGAAACAGAAGAGAAGATAGAAATTTCAAAGGATCCAAGGGGCATAGGGAGACAGAGAGGCAGATGCAGAGGCAGAGGCCAGCCAGACTGCCAGAGTTTGCCTGACATTCTGCGCAGCACCCTAGCCAACAATATCAATGTTTGCCTCAAATCCTAATTTTACACAAATGTGTACTCTATTTTATGTTTAACTCTTTCGTAACTATTAACAAGTTTTTGTTTGAGTTTGACCTCAGATTTTAGAATACATGCAAAAATAGTTCCGGGGATTGGAGTTTCCCCGGGTTCAAAATCCGCGGGTTTCAACAGCTTGTCACTATATATATACGAGCTATATTTCTCGTAGATTAAATGACTCTAGCCAATACACGATTACGAGCCGTTTAAGCACGCTTTTGCGTTTAATGCACGCTTTTACAATAATTAAATCGTGTTAAAATAGTTTTTAATTCCATATAAAAGATCTAAAAAGCCTTTTACGAGTATTACAAGCAACTTCACTACTATCAGGGACTTTCCAAGTCAGTAATCTAGATTAGAAACTGGATTGTTGAGATATGAATTTGTGTACATACAAAAATTATCAGATTTGAGACCATCGCGCGATTAAAAAAAAAACTATCTGTCTAACAGTTTTAGAACTCGAAGAATTATAGAAAAAATACATTCAGGAAAAACAGAGTACAAAATAGGGAAAAAATTTTTATCTTTAAAGCAACCGTCAAAAGCAGATATGTGAAAGTCATTTTTATACACTTTTCACACTTCGGCCTATTTAACTGAAATTATAATCCTGTTAGAATAGTTAGTTAACGAAAAGTGAAAAATACATATTGGACTTTTGCAAGTTGCTTCCTAATTTTTTTCGGATTTTCCTGGTATTGATTTTACTCTCTTTTGCTCTTTTGCTCTTTGGCTGGATATCAAAGAATGGGATCATAGGGTACAAAGACAAAGCATTTTTAGCAATCCTAAGGTCAATAAATAATTTTTTGCGTATAATTAAAAGATGTGTTGAGTACAAAACATACGATTGATTTTAATAACAGTGCAAAATGTGTTGTGTCGTGTAACCTGACAGACCAACTTAATGATAGATAATATTTTACGCTAATATTTCTACTATAACGTATATGCTAACTATATTATTATTATTATTATTGTCTATTTCTTATACTGCCACTTTAAGTAGAGTAGTTGATAAATTATCTGTGTAATGTATTATTAATCACGTGATATCTCTAGCTCTTTTATTTATCAATCGTGCAGTTTTTCTAGTGTAGTTAAAATATCGATCATGCAGTTTTTCTTAAATAGCAAAAATATAAATAAAGCAACTGTGCGCACCTAGCACTTTACTTTTCAACTCAACTGGAAAACTTCAAGCCTTGGCTACACACCAAAATGAGCTACAATCAAATTGCTAGAGTAACGAAAGGTAAATAGATGAGAAGTTACAACGTATTGATGGATGATCGTTTAACTTCAGTCTGAAAAACTCTCCATAAGAAATGTAGCAAATTCAGCGAGTCGAAAAAAATACGAAGAGGGGAAAGCTTTTACAGATGCCTGCAGGCCGCCACTCGAGACCGAAATCAAGAGCATATCACCCTCGGGGTCCATCAGTCCGTAGTCTCTGAAAGATTTTCGGTTGTTTCTTTAAATTGCGAAATAAATTAAAGTACAGAAAGAAGTAGTCAATATTCTCTTATACGACGTAGTAAAATGCTCAGCTTTTTAGCATAAAATGCTCATTGTTTAGCAATTTGACGATCATTATTTACATTTTTAGTGCAGAACAATCCATTGCTACAAACAATGCATTGTCTGTAGGATCGTCAAACAGAAAAACAATGCAAAGAATCAGCGGTCGCATCACGTGACAACAATTTGTCTATGGCTCGCGCCTACCGGCGCTCGCCAGACAATCGTTGTCACGCACTGGGACCGCTGATTATTTATCCATTACCAACATGCGTCACACAAGCTTACAAATTGTTTAAGCAGTACGATGCGCAGCTTGATGAGGCCAACGAAGAGGATGATCCTCCGGAGATTCCTCCGATAATAAACCGGGGAATCTGAATAAATGGTACCACCGCAGTCCAAAGAGATTGATAGCTGACGGATACCCCGTTGATCACATAGCGCGCAAAGCTCTCACAGTTTTTAAAGAACAGGTCGTACCCTTCCTCGCCAACTCTCCAGAGGCACTCCCAGATCACTCGTGCCCTTTTGCTCTCACTGCAACTGCAGCAGTACACTCTAATAGTAGAATTCTGCACAACGGCTCTGAAGTCATCCAGTCTAACGGATGCTTTTGGCTGCGTGCTGGCACCACCTGACAGGTGGCAGATCAGAGGAATCGGCCCCGAATTCCCGCCCCTGGGAAAAGCTAGGCCCAAGTAGATCGCAAAGTGATACAAGCCAATTCTGTTGAAGCTGATGGCCGAGCCTGGAGTCATGGCTTTCAAAGCAGATTCGACAGATTCGAAGTCTCTGTAGCCGTTAGTCCAGCCAACGCACATGTCTGCTGTTAGCTCTGTTTGCTTGCAGGAGTTCCGTTTTCGCAATATGGAAAGCTGTGTTATATAGCTGCATGCTGAAATCAAGTAATTTTTATTCAAGTTTTAGTGTCTTTTGCATGAATTTTCCGCGGTAGTTCCACGGAATTTCCGACACAAAGTCCCAGTATACAAAAACCCAAACTTTTTTGTGCGAACTTCCCCTTTTTAAACTCTAAGCCTGAGATAAATAACATTTGAGCATAGTTAATAGTAATATACACATATGTACTCAAGTACCCATCGAGTACTCGTGCTTGTTATGAGATGAGGTGCGCTGCATGGACAAAAGGAAAGCTGAGCAAAGCCAACTGGCACATTTTATTTCATTATGGAAAACTTGAAAAATTAAAATATAATATAATACCTGCTTCTCCTACTTTGAGAACAGAATAAAAATTTTAGCACCTGGGCAACGCTTGGACGCGCATTATATTTTAATAGCTTAACGCCAGGAATAAAATTTATTTTGCTTAGCAGGCAAATCTCGTGATAGGCTCCTGGTATTTTTACCCGAAGCAGTTTCCATAGGCGCTATTGCAGCACCAGCAAGCTCAAGCTCCCACAGCATCGATTTGTGTACTCTCTTAAGGTCTACGTTTCATACATATTTGAATCATCAGATGTCAAACATTCACGGATGTGCTGTTTTTCGGCCTCCTTCCTTCCTGTGACATTTTAGTGCAGTATGCGTAAACGATTCCTCCTGTATCCCTTGGTGCATTACAGGTGATGATTCTTAAAAGCCTGGAGTTTGGACATCTGCTCAATCGGTTGGACCTCTCTTTGGTTATTAGCTTGTTTTACTCATCTTCTTGAATGAGTTGCTATCAGTGTTTTAATAATTGGCACAATATTTTGTAACTTCAATAGATGTACCAGTTGTGCCATCTACATGTACAGTGAAACCCTTTTACACAGGATGGCAGTAGATTGTATTGTGCAGCAGGTGTGTTGGGACTCCACAGAAGCCTCTGGTGTGCACGGGATCCACAGTGAGGGATTGCCAGGAATGGGTAGGCAGGAAAGGTTATAACGACTAACGATGTTTCAGCTATCTGCATAAACATATAGATGAGATGCAAGCGTGTAAAACTGATTTGAACAAGTAATTAGCAAGCGTAGTTCGCGAGAAATACGCTCGAGGTCATGAAAAAGAATGCACTTTTCTGGAAATAAAGTTTCAAGGACAACGAGCTATATGATTCTAAGGTTTATCACGGATTTTCCATGGAATTTCTGAGGATTTTCCATGGACTTTATAGTCATAGATATTTACAGTTCAGCTTGAAAGAAAATCGAAAAATGAAGTTCCTTATTCCCAAGCTTACCACAGCTAGTATTAGCACACAGACTGTCGGAACCAATAACGTACATTAAATGCAGAATGTAAATGTTTTTTTGCATTTCGTACTTTCAAGCCCGACTGCCACAGTTGTAAAGGCTTCTACTTATCTTTCCTTTCATTCCGTACTTCCGTGCCCATTTTAGAAATCCTCTAGCTCGCAATGACGAGTGCATGGACAGCGAGTTGCTCAGTCATATTAGTTGCTTTAATCACCTGGCATGCATATTTCAGAACTTTCATAGACAGTGGGTATACTGTCTCTCTATACTATTGCAAACAATAGTTTAGTAAGCTTTTTGTATTTCCTTTTTGACTAGCTGCGTACACAACACGGAAACAAACCACTAGTATACTGTTGGAATTAAATTGGTCTATTTGCATTATTTTACAATAGCTACTACGAGCTACTAGCAGTAAATTTGGACCGCTACTCAATTTTATAAACGTCTTAGTAGACTGGTGGCTCTTTAGTTTATTCTGTCGCATACACTCAGAAAGTGCCGTAAAAAGCACGTGTAAGTGGTTAGTTAAAAAGATTTGCTTCAAAACCATCGAAAACGTCTTAATTGTCTTTAACAATAATAAAAGCTGTACAGTAAACTGAAAGCATTATGAAGCCTGGGATTATTACTAAAATATCAGTTAAAAAGATTCATAGCTTAAGAATAATGGGGTCGTACTATAAAGCTGTCGTAGCGTAGGTTCGATCGTAAGTCGGAACTTTTTCACTGCGGAGATACATGTAGGAGCTAAGAACGATCTTATCTTACGATGGCTTCATAGAACGGGCCCAGAATCTTTCTCACTGATAAACAGAGTGTAGTCCAATGCATAAAGTTGTGTAAAACAATGTGTTTTTTGTAAAATAAGGGCTAACAAGAAGATGAGAGAGAGCCGTCACATTCGACTGATGAAGTAGATTCTTCTTGAAGATCCAGTTGCAGAGGCAGTTGCACTGCCTCGGATTTCATGGCGTGAGAGCACCGGCACACATTCTCAGACACAATTCCAGTTCGAAAAATACATTTTGCATGGCAAAGCTTCTGGCATGGCCGGCACACCGCCATCTTTTCACTGCCGCTGCAGCTTCTGCAGGTGTAGAGAAACTGCATTGGAAACGTGCTTAAGCCTCCGAATTCCCTTGTGCAGACAGAATTCAACTTGACGCCTTGTAAATGTAAACCATGCTTTGACAATATAATCTCTATTAGATCTCTTTCCGGATTAAGAAGTCCCAGTGATCTGAAATGGGAAAGCAGGCAGTGAATAACCATGCATCAGGATGCAGAAAAAGTAAAGAATTTCTCAACATTTACCGATTCTCCTCAAATTTGGATGCGCAGTTCGATGAAGCAGACGAAGTGGCGGCCCCGACTACAGCGCTACCCAGAAGAATTCGCGGCAGCTGAATTAACGGAGCTGCAAGAGTCCAAACGGCCTGATAGCTGGTGCTCTGACCGCAAATCACTTCTCTCACAAAGTGCTCGCAGTTGTTGGTCAGCGGATTGTAGCCAGCCTTGCCAACTAGATAGAGGCAATTGAGGATCACCTGAGATCTCTTGCTCGCGCTGCATTTGCAGTTGTACACCCGGATGGTGCAGCTCTGGACGATGTCTCTGAAGTCGTCAAGTCGAACAGACGCCACCGGCTTCGTGCTGGCGTCTCCGGAGAGGTGGCACAGCAGCGGGATGGGCTCCGAGTCGTCGCCCTTGGGCCAGGCCCAGCCCAGGAAAACGGCGAAGTGAAAGAAGCCGATTCTGTTGAAGCTGACGGCGGACCCGGGCACGGCGGCAACGATCGCTTCTTCGACTCTGTCCGAAGCAAAGTCCGAGTAGCCGTTTGTAAAGCCGACGCACATGACTTGAGGTGAAATGTGGTAAACAAGATCCTTTTTGGACAGCCGAGACAGTTTGTTGGCTGATAAACTATCTAGTACGCTCTGCTGCAGTTTTTTTTCTAGAGCACTACGCCAAGTTCATTGTTTGTGCAAGCCAATCTGCAATCTACTTGCTTTTTCGACTGAAATTCGACTGAAGCGCAACAACCTACATGCTGAGTTGGTCATACGCAGATTGTACAGAACTAAAGTGACGCGTGAAAGACCTTGGACGCACTTGCGAATTTGTTTGCGTCCTTTTGTACAGCGAGTACGCTTTTATGCTACCTGTGGCTTTAAAAGTAAAATACCTTTCTATACCATTGTACGGTGGTGAAAGGCGAGTCTGATGTTTTTGAAAGATGTAGAAGATAGAACTAAAGGAAATTCCATGGAAATACCTTCAAGTCTTTGGTTCCATATTTCTCTCTATTATATCTCTATTGTATTAGTGTAGTAAGGCTGTTTGTTTTCACGCCATCAAGTGTATTTCACACAAAAGTTTAGAAAAATGTGTGTCGGTTTTACTAATGGCTACGACGATTTTTCAGCATCGCGGGCCGATGACGCTCTGAAAGCCATGGTCCCAGGCTCCGCCATCAGCTTTAATCGAGTCGCTCTTGGCCACTTCGCCATCTTCCTAGGTTGGGCCTTCCCCAGAGGCGGGCAATCGGACCCGGTGCCTCTCCTGTGTCACTTCTCGGGCGAAGTTGCTTCGAATGCAAGAGTTTCCGTTCGAATCGATGACTTCCGCGACGTTGTCGGACTTTCTCCCATTCGAGTTTTCCACTGCAAGTGTAGCGCCGAGAAGCGAGCTCGAGTAGTGCTGGACTGCCTAAAACGAGTCGGAGAGACCAACTACAATCTAATGAAGAATAACTGCGAACATTTTGTTCGCGAGGTTATCAATGGAAAAGGAGAAAAGAAGAGCTACCAAGCTCGCCTTGCTGTACTACAGATTCCAAGACTCCCTCTCGGTGCTTTCTTCTGGAGCTCATCTTCGTCGGCCCTTGCAAAGAAGTGCTGCAAAATTAGCTTAACGAATGGGTGAGTCAAAATTAAAATAAATTTTCCTAATGTTATCCTTCTGGACACTTAAAAACATATTTTCGAATCGCAGTTCGTACGGCCTGTTCGATCCTCTGATGGACCTGCTGGAGATCATGGTTGACAATAACGGGCTCAGTGCAACTGTTCAGAAATACGCCAAATGTACTGCTGACTTTTTTGCGTGCAAGGACGCTCGGTTTGTGCAGGAACTTTACCACAGCAGTTCGAATCAAGTAGTCTGCAGGCCCTGTAGGGAAGGGTGCCACGGGGGCTCCCTAACCAACTGTGTGAGTTACGTCATTTCGGACGTGTGTCGATGCAGTCACGACCGGCAGGAGAGCGAAGAACCGGCTGAACTGATCGATGAGCCTGAGCTGCCTGCTGCTGCTCCTGGTCTATTCAATGATCCTTCTATTGACGCTTTGTGTGAATTGGAGATTCGCCGTTTCAAGAGGAGGAAGAAACGTTAGGTATTTTAATCTGAAAGACAACTATATATTTAACGGTTTGTGGAAGATAATGATTAAATATCAGTTCAATGAAATACGCTGCCGATAGTATAGATGCACTTAGTTACGCAACAATCAGTAAAAATAACGACAGAAACCAGATTTATTTCGAATAAAATCAATTTTACATGCTTTAAATCTTTTCCTCTAAAATATATTTGTTTTATTCCTTTTTTCGCGGATTATCCCATTACACTCTCCCTTTTATCTCAATAATATATTACATGTATGACCTTGTATTTTCATGCTTGCTTTCAGCCAATCGAAAAGTTCTACGTGTGTTTTAACAAATCGGCTCAGCCAATCAGAATTGACATAAAACGCAGATTCTTCTGATCGGAATTCAACTGTTCAGTTCTCATTGAGAACGAATCCCGGAGACCTTCCTAAAACAACTTTTTCTACGTCAAGACCTGTCTTGATGGTTCGTGTCCTGCTTAGCTGGATCAAGGGGTACTCCTTATCTGGCCCCGTTTTTAGTAGTTTAGTCGAGCATTGTACTTTGCTCGCTTGCATTGCATGTGCGTTCAAAATGCTACTACTGCTACTACTAAGAGTAGCTTGTTGTTCGCTCTGAATCAGTTTAAGTACTTGCATATAGAAATATGATAATTTAATTGTACAATACATTCCCTGGCCCTATAGTTTCGCCTTGCAACAACCATCTGCAGTGCCTCGTGTGAGCGAGTTCATATTTTCAGTTTCGTTTGTTCTGTATGCTGCGCACGAGACTAGCAGCACCCGCAGTGTACCTGCAATAAGGTGATTAGAGCCGTGGTGATGGATGGTAATGCTGCCGTTACTGCGGCCACAATCGGCGCGAGGAAAGGCAACCTCCGTGTTGTACAATGATTCTTTTTTTCTCAGTCAGAGAATGACCACCCGAAATGAGCTTCTGAATAGGTCGACAATGTTTTTCTAATTTTTTCCGGTACCGCGTGGCGGAGTGGCACTCGCTGCCGCACGATATTGATCAAGAACTCGACTATACAACGCACTTCTGCTAGACTGAGAGTCTTAAGGAAATCTCGTCTGGTTTTTCTATCACGCAGTCGAGCAACAATGTGCAGAATTTCCGCCAGTTTGTGATCGAAGATGCACTCTTTCTCGCTTTTTGCGTTAATCGTCGTGCGGCCATATCCTAATCTCCTCACTCTATATTTAATGATGTGCTTGTTTGCTTATAAATTTAGTCGGTTTTTGGGCGGAAATGCAGCACCACTACGCAATGTGCATCCGGCTGGAAAGTGAGAGGATTTCCCTGTTCGTCACCTAACCGAATGGTGATTTCGTCGATATTTTGCCGATTCGTTGGCAAATAGTAGGGATTTGTGATCACAAAATCCCAATGATCACAAAATCCCTACTATTTGCCAACGAATCGGCAAAATATCGACGAAATCACCATTCGGTTAGGTGACGAACAGGGAAATCCTCTCACTTTCCAGCCGGATGCACATTGCGTAGTGGTGCTGCATTTCCGCCCAAAAACCGACTAAATTTATAAGCAAACAAGCACATCATTAAATATAGAGTGAGGAGATTAGGATATGGCCGCACGACGATTAACGCAAAAAGCGAGAAAGAGTGCATCTTCGATCACAAACTGCGCGGAAATTCTGCACATTGTTGCTCGACTGCGTGATAGAAAAACCAGACGAGATTTCCTTAAGACTCTCAGTCTAGCAGAAGTGCGTTGTATAGTCGAGTTCTTGATCAATATCGTGCGGCAGCGAGTGCCACTCCGCCACGCGGACCGGAAAAAATTAGAAAAACATTGTCGACCTATTCAGAAGCTCATTTCGGGTGGTCATTCTCTGACTGAGAAAAAAAGAATCATTGTACAACACGGAGGTTTTCTGCCTTTCCTCGCGCCGATTGTGGCCGCAGTAACGGCAGCATTACCATCCATCACCACGGCTCTTGGAATCACCTCCGGCATTGCAGGTACAGCTGCGGGTGCTGCTAGTCTCGTGCGCAGCATACAGAACAAACGAAACTGAAAATATGGGAACTCGCTCACACGAGGCACTGCAAAAGATGGTTGTTATTCCCATCTCAGAATATTCGCAGCTGGTCGCGCAAAACAAGTGCGCTGACGAACGAGCAAAGGTTTTGGAGATGCCAAATGACACGATGGGACAAGAACTCGTGCGGATGAAACAGAAAATCGATGGGTTAGACGAGATTATTGCTACGGATCAATCTACCCCGAATTCGCCTGCTCGTCTGGCAAGAAACAGAATGGAAAGCAAGCTCCTACAAACACGCGAGAAGTTTTTGAAGCCAGATGATAACCCTCAAGCGAGTGAAGAGCCGTTAGTCAATAGCGCGGAGGAAGAGAGCGAAACAACACGCATTCCAAAAGCACTTCAGGCACGTTGGCGACGTCTTAAAACTTTCATCGAAAATGAGAAAGCAAATCTGGCGGCAAACGGCACCGAACTAACCGAAACGGAGATGCGCGATCTGATGGACTACGTAGTTCGCGACAAACCCCTGAAGAGGCATGGGGGGCGCCTGCCAGGCGGGTTGGAAAACTTTTTAAGTTACCTGCGTCAACGAAAAGCGGATCCTCAGCTTGTCGGAAAACAATTTCGAACGGAATTGTCAGCTGCAGCAGAGAAAGAGCTACCACCCGCCTTTACCGAGGACAAAGAAACACGGGACGAAGAAATGGATTTCCTAGAAAATTACGAGACATTGACAAGCTAAGTTTGTAGTTAAATATTGTAGCAGCTATAAGCTAACTGGTCGGACGCATCGCGGATTGAGTATCAACACACTCTGATAATGGAACTACGCGAAATTTTACGCTTTGTTTTTCATTTGGTTGTGAGACTTTTGCAAGGCTGCTTAGGCGGGGCACTCCACCATAACGAGGACACTCCCGACGCGGGCGATATCACCATACAGAACATTAGGTGCTGCATGACGGTGACGCGCTCTGCATCAACTGATAACTTGCCACAGAGCAGCGGTGCGGGAGGAATCACCGATACAAAAACCGATGGCAGCGAAAAAGAGACCTCAGATGCGAAAAGCGAAACACCAGAGCCGGCAGCTGTCCGAAAACGCAAAAGAACGGACTAGAAAGAACAACTCGCTAGACGTCAAGAACTTCTTAGACAGACAATTTTACGATTTGGACCGCCCTACTGCTTTTGCGGGAAGTAAGCAACAGCTATTAAGACATGTTAAAACCCAGTTTCCGTCACTAGCATCAAAACGAGCGGCAGAAATCGTTGACGAATGGGCCCGGGATACCAAAGAATATAACCTGTTTCGCAAAACTAAACGAATATTCAAAACCCGCAGAATTGGTGTACCACATATCCCTGGTTTTCAATTCCAAATCGACCTGGCTGATCTCCCTCAATACAAGTCAGAAAACAAGGGATACCGCTACATCCTCGTTTTGATCGATTGTTTCACTCGCGAAGTACGTCTGCGACCTCTACGAACAAAAACTGCTAAAGAGGTGGGCGCCGCACTTGAAAATCTGTTTCGTGAAGGCTTCCGACCTCTCTATCTTCAGGGTGACGCGGGAAAGGAGTTCCTAGGGCGTGAAACTCAAGCTGTACTAAAACGGGCGGGTGTACGCTTTTTTGTTAGCCAAAGCAATTACAAGGCTGCGATCGCTGAAAGGTTAATCCGTACTCTGAAAGAGCGGCTCAGCCGTTATTTTCGGGCTCGAAACCTAGAACGCTGGTATGACATTCTACCCCAAATGGAACGAAATTTGAACTCAAGCCCTCACCGGGCGCTGTTTGGTCAGAGTCCTCACAACACGGCGGTGGATCCGCGTCTACAAGGAATCATCGGGTCTGAGATTATAGAGCATGAAGCCTCGCAGCAGCCTCTATCAACACTAAAGGTAGGGGACTGGGTAAGAATCGCACGACAGCGGGGTGCCTTCGAGAAGGGCTATTCGACAGTGTGGAGCAACACCGTGTTTCGGATCCGTGCTACGAATCCTCGCCGAGCAGCGTCGTATAAACTAGAGAATCCGGAAGACGGAAATAGCACACTAGAGGGTTACTTCAATGAGGGAGAACTACAGCGTGTAGCAAAAGAAAGTACGGAGCCGTCAGTCATCGAGCGTGTAGACGCTTACGAAAAAGACTCAGACGGTCAGTGGCGGTATTTAGTGAAATGGCAAGGAGTTGAGGCCTTTAGGAATCAGTGGTTGAAAGAAGGCGAGTTGGATGAGCGAACTCGACGGCTTTTTCGGCGCGTTTATAAGTAAACTGTGAAATGGGAACATAATAACAATTAAAAATTTGATGGATCCAATATACCGATTCTATTCCGGACCCACTCAAAGCGGGGGAGGATCCTCCGCCCGAGCGATTCCGATCTACGAAGGCTATGGATTCCTTTCCAACCTCTCTAATCGAGTGTTGATCCCGGTTATGCGGAGTGCGGGAAAGGATCTTTTGGCACGGGGCTTGGAATACCTATCAGGCACTAGCAACGAGACAACAAACGTTAATCGCAAACGAAAGCACACGGGAGGCGGTTACAAGATGTCGAGCGCAGCTGTTCCCACAAAACGCAGCCGAAGAAAACGTCCCCGGAAAACTATAAGCAAACGGGGTAAGAAAGCTCGCACTCGTGGAAAACCGGCAAAAACCCAGCGAGGAAAGGGTCTAACCGAGAAGAAGCGACGAAGGGTGAAGAAAAAGCGGAATCGCAAGGCCGTTGCTGCTAAATCGCTGTTTAGTCTCCTTTAAAACCGAAAATGAACCAGTTGCTTGGCCCTGACAGTGTAGTACTAAAAAGCGAATTGGCCCTTTTTGATGCAGCCGCTGTACAGTACAGTGTAGTGGACAGCCAGTATACCCACATTCAGCCGCAACACGGACTCTCAAAAGGTGCCCCAATCGAGTTCGAAGTCGTCTCCGCAGGGGATGCACTCTACCTGGATCTACAAGAGACGATTCTAAATCTGGCCATACGTGTACGAGACTCGGACGGAGTAGCCGCCGATGCGACGAAGAACAACGTAGCGCTGACTAATTTGCCTATCGCGAGCCTGTTCCGCGATGTACAACTAACTATTGGAGACACTGTAGTCGAAGGCGGAACCTTCATGTACCCCTACAAAGCCATGCTACTGACGCTTTTAGAATATGGATCGGATGCTCAAACCTGTGGTCTAACGCCCTGGGGTTTCTACAAAGACACAGCTGGACAAATGCATTCAGCCGGCGACGCGAACGTTGGCGCTAAACGCCGACGCGCATTGATAGCAGGGGGTCGAGAGTGCCGCTTATCGGGCCCTTGTTCTTGGACATGTGCCGCCAGCCGCGGTTTCTGTTGTCTAAAACTCCTGTACGAATAAAATTGATTCCGTCTTCCGCTGCCTTCGCCCTCATGGTCGGTGCGATAGGTGAAAACCCGCTAAAGAGCTACGAGATAGAGGTGCTAAAGGCCGAGCTCCGTGTACGCTACGTATCCCCCTCGCCGAGTGTACTCGCTGCGCACGCTGCGGGGTTGAAACAGCACAATGCCATCTATCCAATAAATCAGCTACAGATGAGCACGTTTACTGTTACGAGTGGTACGTCTAGCTACACGCGTGAAAATCTCTTCCCAAGCGGCGTTCCGAAACTTCTACTTCTGGCCTTTGTGAGCAACAAAGCGTTCAATGGAAGTGTGGACACAAACCCGTTTAGATTCGAACATGCCAACCTGAGCAGTTTGGGGGTGTTTGTCAATGGGGAGCCGGTGCCGACAAGACCCCTCGAAACCGACTACAGCGATAGTGGGGACTGCGTTTTGGAGTACGGGTGGTTTTTGCAACAGCTGGGGTTGCATCTGCGTAACCGCGACTTGGGGTTCACGATGGCAGAGTACAAAGCCGGCTACACTATCTACGCCTTCGGACTGGGTAGTGAGGTGGGTGTCGGAGCTGGCGCACAGGTATATAAAGAGGGCAATGTACGATTGGAACTACGCTTCGCGACTGCCACGGACAAAGTCTACAACGTCATCGTGGGCGGACTTTTCGACAAGCAGCTGCATTTGACGGAGTTCCGCGACGTGGTACCTGGATCTGTATGGAAGTAGATAACACTACTATCCTATCTGGCGTAACTAATGTGTTTTTGCGCTCGGTCTGCCTAAAACTATTGCGTATTTATCCTGATGCAGTTTTTATGGGAGTTTACCCAAGCAATTCTCTACCAACGATCCCTACTCTAAACACGAGTCCGTACTTTCAAGACACGCGTAACTATTTTTTCATCGTAAACACGGACCCTAGCAATTTGCCCGGAAAACACTGGGTTGCTGTCTGGGTCTGTGCAGGCCCTATTGGCGCTGTTAGACGAGCTAGGATAGGTGAATACTTTGATCCGCTAGGTTTGCACCCGCTGCCTGAAATCTCCCAGTGGATGAGCCGAAATTGTGGAGATCCAAAAAACTGGCGTTACACGCGCTATGCGGTGCAGGATCCCCGTACCGCCCACTGTGGAGCCTGGATTCTGTTCTATCTGTTTTTTAAACTTGCTAGTGGAAAGGATCTAAATTCGTTCATCCACTGGGTGATGCGACAACATGGTCGGGCTCGCAACAGCCCTTTCTCGCGCGCGTTTTCCTCTCTGAGCCTTTTTCTCAAGCATGTTCTTCAACCCCTACTGCGCCGCCGGTAAAAAGCTAGCGTTTCACTGTTTTAATGCAAGCTTGACCTGATAGTTTTTTATCCGGACAAAAAAATATAAAAGCTTTCATCTACAAACGAACTGATCCACAAAAGCATTGTGGCAATAGAGCGATGCGTGTGTATGTGCCTTTTTTATTTGGCTGTGACACAGACGGTCGCAGCATTGAACGACCACGTATGTAGAAGAAAGAGTGTGGCTAGAAAGAACATGACGGGGACGAGATTTGGTAACGCGCCTGGGTAGGATAGAAATTCATCGTCTAGTGGCTGGGACTTCCTATTGGTTTTGCTATGCAAAAACAGGCTATGCGTGTATCCCCATTAAACTAGTGCTTGGAACTTCCTATTGATTTCGCCATGTAAAAACGAGCTATGGGCGTAAAAAACGCTTACTACTACCATCGCTATTCCTGAGCAGCATCATCGAGACCAAATTGATCAGGTTATTGATCAGGACCAAGGCCTCATGCTCTCTTCCATCTGAGACATTGATGCAGTAAGGCTTGTCAACATTGAACCATGCAGCCAGACCTGCCTCATAGTCCAAATTTCGATTTAAGTAAATAGGTGAAGACAGGTGAAAATAAAAGACACTAGGAGTGCCTTCAGCATGTTGACTGTTGATGGCAATATTCTTCATAGTACGATTGAACAAATAATGACAGTTGAATCAACCAGCTAAACTTTTCTTAAGTCTTTGTCGTCTACCCAGCCAGTCGGGTCGTAGCCGGCCCACTTGACCAGATAGCGAATTTCCCCTTCCGCTTCTCAGTCTTTAGGGACTTCTCGATCACATACAGCCACTGCGAGTCCGGGACAGCCTGCAGCTCGTGCATGTCAATTAGTCATTAGTCATGTCAAAAGGGCAGTTTGAAATTTTTACGTTGAACCGGAGTTCATGAGCATTGGCAGCTCGTCTTTCTTTTCTGATTAAAACAAACCTTGAGAGTGGCTGGTCTCACCGAGCTAGCTGCTCATCCAAAGCATTTTTGCGCCCCAGATTTTTTAACTACTTTGAAGTACTTCATGAATGAAGGTCACACCTGACCTCAAAATGAATTATATTGCACAGAGATGCAAAACTGTTTGCGGTGTAATTAATTGGTCTGGATTGGTCGCACCAATGTATTTAAGAATATTAATTCGATTTGCATGCTAAATTTAATTTTGGTGAAGTAAATAGAGATGGTATTGCCAGGTACAATCAGCTGGTTACGATTAAACTGTTTGGTAGGAAATGAAATTCCACAGAAAATAATGATTCACAAAAAAAAGCATTAGCACTAGTATGCGAGATTTTTAGTTCGGATTTATCTACCCATTATCGGTAGGATATTACAGGTACGATATTGGTACTGATATTACAGGTGAAGCACTGGTGGGAATTTCCTCTATACTCATCTTCATTAGTGATTGTAAATAAATTGCGTGTAATATGCGAGCTATTACAAACCAAAAGTACTTGGAGATCAAATTAAAATAATTAGAGCAGATCATAAATCGAAGATGAATTTTAATTAGGGATTTAGGAATTTTGATTTAATTCTAGAAGAAAAGAATCAGAGCTGATTTAAAGTGAATCATGTAATTTGCATGGCGGAGAATGTGAGGGAGAATCAGAGCTGATTTAAAGTGAATCATGTAATTTGCATGGCGGAGAATGTGAGGGAGAATCAGAGCTGATTTAAAGTGAATCATGTAATTTGCATGGCGGAGAATGTGAGGGAGAATCAGAGCTGATTTAAAGAGAATCATGTAATCAGCATGGCGGAGAATGTGAGGGAGAATCAGAGCTGATTTAAAGTGAATCATGTAATTTGCATGGCGGAGAATGTGAGGGAGAATCAGAGCTGATTTAAAGTGAATCATGTAATTTGCATGGCGGAGAATGTGAGGAAGAATCAGAGCTGATTTAAAGTGAATCATGTAATTTGCATGGCGGAGAATGTGAGGAGAATCAGAACTGATTTAAAGTGAATCATGTAATTTGCATGGCGGAGAATGTGAGGGAGAATCAGAGCTGATTTAAAGAGAATCATGTAATTTGCATGGCGGAGAATGTGAGGGAGAATCAGAACTGATTTAAAGTGAATCATTTAATTTGCATGGCGGAGAATGTGAGGGAGAATCAGATGATTTAAAGTGAATCATGTAATTTGCATGGCGGAGAATGTGAGGGAGAATCAGAGCTGATTTAAAGTGAATCATGTAATTTGCATGGCGGAGAATGTGAGGGAGAATCAGAGCTGATTTAAAGTGAATCATGTAATTTGCATGGCGGAGAATGTGAGGGAGAATCAGAGCTGATTTAAAGAGAATCATGTAATTTGCATAGCGGAGAATGTGAGGGAGAATCAGAACTGATTTAAAGAGAATCATGTAATTTGCATGGCGGAGAATGTGAGGGAGAATCAGAGCTGATTTAAAGTGAATCATGTAATTTGCATGGCGGAGAATGCGAGGCAGAATTAGCAATGGTAAAAAAGCTCACAAATCAGATTGCTGTGTTTGCTGCAGTAAATACAATGCTGATGAAGAATTAGTCAAGTCCGAGTCAGTTTCAAAAACCAAAGCTTCCAATTAGCTTTTGTTACCAAAAATTCGAGGCTCACACTCCATACACTGCGACTTCAGCAAACTTTATCGCCTTCGTGCTGCCCCCGTTCTGAGGGCTGATCCTGAAGAATCTCACATTTGAAGTTGCGCAAGTGATGTGCGCATGCAGGTGCATTCCGTCAAAGTACAAAATGTTGTAGTTGTAGCAAGTCTTTCTGAACGCGTTTCCATCGGGCTCGGTGCCGTACACGCTGATTTCGATTCGAGACAAGGACTTTGCCTCCTGTTCGTTTTGAAACCAAACAATAAATCCTTTGATCTCAACAGCACTGCTGAAGTTGAACTGCAGATGAGAATCGCTAGGATTTGGGTCATCGGTAACGGATGCAGATGTGACCATGCTGCCATCCACTGCGTTCGTGCAGTCGGAAGCATTCGTGCCGCATGCGAAAGTCAGCCTACCTGAAATGTGACAATTGAATGAGGCAGCGCTGTTTCAAAATGCATCGCACAGCTACCAGCGTATTTGACATGGCAAAGCCTTGAGTTTACTCACGAAAGCACAGTCCCGTGAACACAGCCCCGGACTCTGGACACGGATTGCATTTATTCACGCCGGACTTGATGGTAAAAAGCGGATTGCACTTGCACTCAGAGACTTGTGACAGCCGACCCGCTGCTGAAGCATCCGTCAGCTCATCGCCCACAATGTGAAGGCCTAAAGAGACAGACTGGTCGCTCCAGGCGCAGCACTTGGACGCGCCGACTCCAGAATAATGTGCAGACGGACAGAATTTCTGCTTCAGCTGACCTTCCGAGTCGACAAAGCGGCCTGGGCTGGCGATCCTGCACTCAGACTGGCTTGTCAGCGGCTGGTAGCTGCCCTTGGGACACGGCACGCATGCAGCCGATCCTGTGCGGTTTGAGAAGCTGCCAGCTGCGCATGCCAAGCAGTCAGACGGGCTGGACTTTCCAGTTTCCGGGTTGAAGGTGCCCATCGGACACGGAGTGCTGCTTGTCGATCCAGCAAGTGGGACGTACGATCCTGCCGGAGCCTCTGTGCACGCCGACTGGCCGTCTCTTGCACCGAATGTGCCTGCGGGGCACAATGTGCAGTTCATCGCGCCCATACTGGCTGCAAATGTACCGGCCGAACACTTTCTGCATGGGATGCCTTTGCTCGGACTGAACTCTCCCCTTCTGCAGTGGTTTTCGCAACTCGCTGAGCCCGCTGTACTGTTTGTTCCGTTGGGACACGGATCGCAAGAAGTGAGGCCCGGTGTGGCAGCAAAATAGCCCACAGAGCACAGCTGGCACCGAGACTGTCCATCTACGCTGTTGAACTGGCCGAGCGGACAGGGAGTGCATTGTGCCTGACCAACTTGCGCGAACGAGCCGGGGCTGCAGGGCCTACACAAAACAGATCCTTTTGAGGCCGCTGACGTGCCCTCTGCGCACTTCTTGCACGTTTGAGATCTCCAGTTGGCAGTAAAAGTTCCTGGGCTGCACTTTTTACACTCTGTTTGTGCTTCAGACTCGGTGAAGGTACCAGGGTCACATGGCGTGCAGTTTTGGTTGCCTGTTGAGTTCTTGAAGCTGCCAGAGCTGCATGGAACACACAGCTTCTCAGCCCTGTCGCTTAGTTGGAAGCCCCTCGGACACACTGGTAAGCATTTTACTACTGAGTCACCAGTATAACTTTTCGTCACAATCCGGACATTGCGACACTGGAAACAGCTGATGTCATCATTTGCTAAAGTGCAGTCGATACACTCTGCATGACAGTCAAGGACGCAGTGACCATCCACCTGTTTGTAGTTATTATTCAAGCATCGAACCTTTGGCATCTGCTTGGTGAGTCGAATGTCCATCAGAGACACTGGCCTTGAGCCTGCGCCAAATGTATAGAAAGATAAACGACTGTACTGGCTGTCCTGCGGAAACTTGTAGCCAGAGTAGACAGTGCCGACTTCACTTGTGGCATCTGCCTTTCCAAACTGCATCAGAACTGAGCCACTGGACTGGAGTACGCACACAAAGTAGGACTGGTACAGGTTCCTGTCTCCCAGTGTCCCCATGCCCCTATTTTCGTCTCGCTTTTTCAGCTTCATTGCCTTGTAAAACAGAACACCCTCTGCATTGATCTGCAGGTAGTACCACGTTGACTGATCTCTTGGAATGGATGCAAAAATCACAAAGATGTCTCCCTCAGTGGCGGCCGTAAAGTGCAGACAGCTCTCATTCTTGCTGGGATCGAGTCTGTGGGAGTTTAGCCACTTCACGTTGCACGGCACTGACTCGGGAGTCGAGGCAGGGTCCTTCGATATGCTCAGACTTGAAGCTCTGGCCACGGTTAAGCCAGACATCCAGCCCGGAATCAACGGGTTGCGGCGTTTAGATGCAGAAAAGTCATTGTGGTCAATGTAGAAAAAGCCCGTGTTGTTCTCATAGGTGAGGATAATGTTCCAAATGCAGATTTTTGGTTTGCTCTTACGCTCTTCAAGCTTGTAGTTGCCCAATTGGCAACCGTCATACAAGTGAGCAAGATGGCTTCCTGGCTCAGTGGCAAACCATCTGTCTCCTCGATAGACCACAGCGTACTTTGCTTGTCTTTGCAGCAAATTTGGTATCTCCTCAGGCAGGTCAAATGAAATTAGAAACGGCGCTGTTTTGAGCTGCAGAAAAGTCAGAGGCTTTGACTTGGAGTCCAGTGTGTCGATTTGAGCCAAGGTCTTCTCTTCGCAGCCAGACTGCCCAGCTTCCAGCTCGTAGGTTGACGTCGGAAACGGACCTTCTGCCATGTAGACCGCAACTGCTTTCTCCAGAGAGATTGTTCGCCTGTCCAGATCAGTCTTGAACTCATTCAGGTCTCTGTACTTGCAGTAGGTCTTCACTAGTCTAGTCTCAGTCCGGTTGTCTCGGAATTCAGTCTGCTCATCAAGATGGTATCTGCGATTGGTTCCAGGCTCCACCAAAATCTTTACTTTGTTACTGCTGCCAGCCCCTCCCATGCAGCCAAAATCGAAGTTCCCAGACAGGAAAAGGTCGTCCATGTTCATATTGAACAGCTGGTCGATGGGCTTTAGCTGGAACTCGAACGGCTTCACGTAGTCGCTGATTGAGACGATCCATTTGTGATACAAAGACTTGAACGATGGCGTGTAAAAGTCGACGAGAGCCTCCGCGATCTCCGGCGTTCCTCCTTGAGCTTCGACGCTAGTTTGAGTGAACTCGGATTGGCTTGAGCTCTGAGATAGCTGGTTTTTCTGGTTCATTGTGCTGACGCGACTATTTCCGGATTTTGCCGATGAGCTTTGATGTTCAGACTTTATCTGTCCGCCATAAAAAGGAGTGCTAACTTTGCTTGTTGTCTGCAGGTGCCTGGACTGCAGTGACGCAAACATTGACTGGAACTCTGTCTCGGCGATGCTGGCGAACTCCGCCACAGACTTTACTTTGTTCATCTTCGCAGTCTTTGTGATCTTCAACTGGCCGCCAAACTTTCCAGACCGAATAAAGTGCGTGCCCCAGCGAAGCAGAAAGTTCTGGTACTTGACGTCAGCGCCAACCGAGTAGTAGGACTCCGGCAAGCTCATGTAGTCCTTGAGAGCAGCCAAGTTGATGTCTTGCGGCTTCACATCATCCAGAGTGATCTCGTACATGATGACGCTGACATACATGATGGCGAAAAAGGTATTAGAAGCCCCCTGCCGCATATTGGAACTCTCAGTCTGAACATTTTCCGAGACCGATTCACCAGATTTTACCGAGGACGATTCGCCGTAACCGGTCGCACTTGAAGCAGAGGAAATGCTAAAAGCGCTGATAGTTGCTGAAACGGAAGTGCTGTGCTTGCTGGCCTCACTGCGAAATAGATTCCTCTGTTTTGACAGGCCGGCCTTCTCTCTGATGTAGTTCATGTATTCCCCTCCAGACTGGAAGGACTTGGTCTCTGCCGTAGTCTCAAAGATGCCGAACACGTTCATCGAGTCGGGAACGTCTTTGTTTTGGAAGCTGGCCTTGTTGGAGCAGTAACGCTGCACTAGGCTGGCCCTGCGGCTCTCGATTTTGTAGAAGCCGCGACCGTCGAAACCTACGCCCACGTAGGCGGCGGCTTCCAGGAGGTTCGGGCAGACTGCGTGTCCCTGAGCAGCGAGCTTGCTGGAGTTGCAGGGACTACTTTTTGAATAGAATTGACCCGTACAGCCGTTCATCAGCATCGGACCCACTCCCTTCGGATATTGATACACCGGTACTTTCTCGTCCGTCATTTGCGGTATTTTGTTCGCTGGGCCGCTCAAAGTCTCCGTCATCACCCATCCTGGAGGCTGGTAGTTTCCGAGTCCGTTAAAGCCCTGATCGGCCTGCAGGCTGATGGAGCGAGTTCCCGCCTTCTGTGGTTGGAGGGACCAGTCTTTGACCATTTTATTCATCGATTCCTGGGTGATGAGCGGATTCGGTGCGGTGCCGACAGACTTCATCATCTCGTTGAGCGTTTCTTCGTTCTGTTTTCTCAAATTGACCAAGCTGGTGATCAAATTGCCGCCGCCGCCACCAGCGCCGCCGCCACCGCCGCCGCCGCCGTTCAAGACTTTGTCTACAAGCGAGCTTACGACAGAGTTAATGGCAGCGTCTCTGGCTACAGTCATGATGGCAGCCTTGGATAGAAAGGGCGCCAACGCGACCGGCAAAGCCACAGCTGAGCAGAGCGACACCGCCAGCAATGCGAATGCAGCAGCGAGATGCCTCATGCTGATTGAGTCTTTAACTTGGTCTCTGGGACTGCAGTCGGTCTGCTCGATGAGCTAGCTGTGCTTCAGTAGAAATCCCAAGTCTGCAATGTGGGCGTAGGTTTATCTGTTCATAAATATGCCTTGTGCTTGCAGTTTTAAATAAAAACAGACATTTAACAAGCTTGCACCATGGGTCGGTAACCCAGGTGCATTCCGCGTGGGTAGCAATGCGGGCAACATCTCATAAAGTATGCCCTCCTACAATGAAGGTGAAGTTGAAGGAGAGATCGGGAAAGAGTTGGGGGACGGAGGGGAGAGACGGTGGAGAACTCGGGGGAAGGAAGACGGTGAGAGATGGCTGAGAGAATGGGAGAGAGATGGGGAGTTGGAGGGAAAATCGAGAGACAGTAGAGAAAAGATACGTGAGATATGGGAAAGATACGGGAAAGATATGGTAGGGAGATGGAGGAGAAATGCGAGAAAGATGGGAAGAGATGAGGTCCCCGAGATGAGAGAGGGATGAGAGAGAAATGGGCGACAAAAGGAGTGAGAGATGGGAACAGAATGCGAGAATGGGAAATTCGAGAGAGATGGGAGGTATGGAGTAAAAATGGGGAGTGTTGAAGGAGAGATAGGAGATGAGATGGGTGAAAGTTGGAGAGATGAGAGAGATGGGGGAGATTGGAGAGATAGAGTAAAGATCGAGAAAAAATGGGAGAGAGAAGGGGAAGAGATGGTATAGATGGGGAAGAGTTTGGGGAAGGTTGAGTGCGCGATTGGGAGAGACTGAAGGACCAACTTAAGTAGAAGGACGCAACACTCGAAATCTATGGTAAATGTTTTGAAGGCAACTTTTCGCCAAAAAATACACTATAAATAAATAAGCTTTATGAATCCCAATAGAGCTATAAGGAAGGCACAACATATCGAAAGATAAACATTGGGTCTTTCTCCTATCAAAAGCAATAACAATTTTTGTGATGAAAAAATTAAAACCTCCTATCTCTGTAAGGTAATTCTTCGGCGAAAAGTTGCCTTCAAAACATTTACCATATATTTCGAGTGTAGCGTCCTATATACGAGTATATGTTACTTTAGTACACCTTTTCACGTTCAATTCAAGGACGACTTAAGTAGAAGAACGGGAAACCTCGTTTCTTAGAAAATTTTTGAAGGCACTTCCTCCCGATAAAATAATCTGAACGAAAAGATTTATAAATATCGATAGAGCAATAAAAAAGGCACAACATATCAAAAGATGAACACTGGATCTGCCTCCTATCAAAAGTAATAGCAATTTTTGTGCTGAAAAATGAAAATTTCCAATCTCCGTAGTGTATTTTTTCGGGAAAAAGTGCCTTCAAAACTTTTCTAAGAAACGAGGTTTCCCGTCCTTCTACTTAAGTCGTCTTTGGTTCAATTTTGAACAAAGTCCAGTTCTAGCAGAAATTCAATTCAGGCAATTCAGACTGGGGACAATTTTGTCTATGGCTAAAACTTGCTTCGGTTGCATAATGTTTTGAACTGGGGTTTGTTGCCCCAGTCTGAATTGTCTGAATTGAATTTCCGCTAGTTTTTTTAGAACTGGACTTTGTTCAAAATCGAACGTAAAAAGGTGTAGTCCTTGGCAGAGATAGGGAGAGATTGGAGGGAGAGAATAAGAGTGAGATGGAAAATAGATAAAAGAGAGAATGGGAAAGAGATGGAGAAGAGATGTCAGAGAGATGAGGAAGTGATGCCAGAGAGACGGGAAAGAGATGGGAAAGAGAATATATAGGTGGAGACGAGAAACTGAGGAGAGATACATGTAAAATAGAGAATGAGAGAGAATGGCAAAGATGGGGAAGAGATGGGAGAGAGAAGGGGAGAGAGATGGGCAAGAGAAGAGAAAAAGATGAGAGAGAAGGAGCGAAATGGGGGAGACGGGGGGAGATGGGGAAAAGATGGCAAGAGATTAGCACGAAATGGGAGAGAGATGGCGAGAGATTGGGGAGAGACGGGGATGGATGGGAGGGTTGAGGGGGAGATAAGAGAGATAATTAGAGAGATGGAAGAGAGAATAAGAGAGAGATTAGAAAGAGATGGGAAATGGGGAAAGATGGGAGAGTTTGGGAAAGATGGGGAAAAGATGGGAGAGAGAATAGGAGAGAGATTAGGAAGAGATTCGAAGAAAATCGGTTGAGCCGTTTTTTCTCTAATCGATCACAGAGATAGATACCTACCGACAAAACATTTTTAGTATTTGGATGCTAAAGAGATGGGGAAGAGATGGCAGAGAGATTATGGAAGAGACTGGGAAGAGATGGGGGAGTTTGTGGAGAGTTGAGGGAGAGATAAGCAAGAGATGAGAGAGAGAGATGCCAGAGAGGTACCAGAGAGGTGGGGAAGTGATGGGGAAAATAGGGTTGAGAATAGGAGAGAGATGGGGAAGAGTTGGGACAGATGGGAGAGAGTTTGGGGAGGGATGCGTGCAGGATGCGGAAGAGACAGACAGAAGGAACTGGCACTGACTTGCAATTTGCATCCTGACCTGTCAGGGTCAGTCAGGTAGCAGGAGAAAGGAAGATAAAAATGTCAAGAGAGCTAGTTAGCAGACTTACCAATTCTCAGCGATCAAGCCGAGTGATCCAACAGGCAGAACTATTTCAGCAGATGAGCTCAGCAGGTGTAACAAATTTATTCCTTAGCAACTCAACTCACGGTATGTGTGAAATTTGCAGGTACTGCTGGGGGCTCTGCTTTTATCCTGTCTGAAATGCCAGACCGTCTATGGGCCCCTGTAGCTGAGTGCTTGCAGTCTGTGGGCAAAAAACTCTTCAACTGAGCTTGCTTAAAGTGCAAGTCAAGCGGCTTTGCCTGGGTATTGCAAAAACCATTAAAATATAAAGTTGTGCGGTCCCGCTTGCTTTGCTTTCCATGGCACTGAAAGCTCGCGAGTTTTGCTTCAGAGAGTGTGCAAGGGTTGGTGATCCCCTGGAGTCGTTGGCGCTCCTGCACTCTGCATGTCCTGCAGCAGTATGGGATTCTGTATGCTTCATGAGGTCTTACAGCAGTATGGGATTTTGCATGCTCCATGAGGTCCTGCAGCAGTATGGGATTCTGTATGCTCCATGAGGTCTTACAGCAGTATGGGATTCTGTATGCTACATGAGGTCCTGCAGCAGTATGGGATTCTGTATGCTCATGAGGTCCTGCAGCAGTATGAGAATCTGTATGCTTCATGAGGTCCTGCAGCAGTATGAGAATCTGTATGCTCATGAGGTCCTGCAGCAGTATGGGATTCTGTATGCTCATGAGGTCTTACAGCAGTATGGGATTCTACATGCTCCATGAGGTCCTGCAGCAGTATGGGATTCTGCATGCTCCATGAGGTCCTGCAGCAGTATGGGATTCTGCATGCTCCATGAGGTCTTGCAGCAGTATGGGATTCTGTATGCTCATGAGGTCTTACAGCAGTATGGGATTCTACATGCTCCATGAGGTCTTGCAGCAGTATGGGATTCTGCATGCTCCATGAGGTCTTGCAGCAGTATGGGATTCTGCATGCTCCATGAGGTCTTGCAGCAGTATGGGATTCTGTATGCTCCATGAGGTCCTGCAGCAGTATGGGATTCTGCATGCTCCATGAGGTCTTGCAGCAGTATGGGATTCTGCATGCTCCATGAGGTCTGCAGCAGTATGGGATTCTGCATGCTCCATGAGGTCCTGCAGCAGTATGAGATTCTGTATGCTCCATGAGGTCTTGCAGCAGTATGGGATTCTGCATGCTCCATGAGGTCCTGCAGCAGTATGGGATTCTGTATGCTCCATGAGGTCCTGCAGCAGTATGGGATTCTGCATGCTCCATGAGGTCCTGCAGCAGTATGGGATTCTGTATGCTTCATGAGGTCCTGCAGCAGTATGGGATTCTGTATGCTCCATGAGGTCCTGCAGCAGTATGAGAATCTGCATGCTCCATGAGGTCCTGCAGCAGTATGGGATTCTGCATGCTCCATGAGGTCCTGCAGCAGTATGGGATTCTGTATGCTTCATGAGGTCCTGCAGCAGTATGGGATTCTGTATGCTTCATGAGGTCCTGCAGCAGTATGGGATTCTGTATGCTCCATGAGGTCCTGCAGCAGTATGGGATTCTGTATGCTCCATGAGGTCTTACAGCAGTATGGTATTTTGCATGCTTTCTGCAGGTCCTGCAGCAGTATGGGATTCTGCATGCTCCATGAGGTCTTACTTGAATTTTTATTACTGGGCAGATAGGAGTGACTGCTGCAGCCTAATTGTCAGCTTAGGGACTTCGATTAGCCTGAATTTAGCTGTTTGTGTTTGCGTGCACTGTACGAGCGTACAATGTTTACTGGCTGGTCTTGCTTTACAAAAATTTTACACTCTGATAACTAGTAAATGAGTCGACTGGGTCAATTACTTAATGATAATCTATCTATAGCTGGACTGGTTTATAACCAACGCTTCAAATAATCAAGTCTCTGCTTCTTTCTGAAAATTTTCTCAAAATGAAGACCTTCAAAAGTGGCGACAAAGAGCTGTACGAAGTTTGCTTAAGCTGTGAGGTCTGCCTTTTAGGTGGTGTATCACCCAGGCATCATGAGAGGGACTCGTGCAGCGTGACACGTCGGCTTGTGTGCGATCAATGTGAAACTACTGGCAGTAGGTTGCCAATTGCGCACCGAGGGCATAGAGTGCAGAGCAAGGACTCTCGCCAGCAAGAAAACAACCGGTGGAAGGTGATTAAGGCCGCAGAAGAGCTGCGCGCATCAAACAAGACTAAGAACAAGCTTCCGCCGCGAAGAACTCTGATTTCGGCTATTTGAGCCAGGGGATGAAAATTACACTGGACAGGCCAGGCGCTGCAAGCCACTCCGAAGGAGGAGTCGCTGAGGTGCCAATGAACACCGACAAGAATGCCTCCGTCCATCCAACTTCATGATGAGATAGGCCAGGCCCATTGGCTAAGGTCTGCCATGCTTCACGCCTGCCCCATCTTCAGCATGGTGAAGAGGTTGGTGGGAGTTCTGCACCCTCTATTTGCCTCTAGCAGCCGCAGACCCCCCACCCTGTCTCGCAAGCCGATCCAGAGGCCATGGTACTGCTCAACGGTACCTCTGATGCCTAAGGTGTTCGACCGTGCCGATGGGCTGGAAGGCCGGGGAGTTGTCCCTCCTGGTGTCGGGCCAGCCTTGAGGGTTCTTTTGGCCTACTGCCCGGTCAGTTGGAGCGGCCGGGTGGGTACCGCGCCTCTTCGATTGTAGCCCACCAACCTTTATCATGGCCTTCGAGAAGACTATGGATAAGCAAACTATATCTAGGGACGTGGACCCTTCTAAACCCCAATCTCAGTCCGAAGGACCGGCCGGCCCTACTGGTCGATCCCAACCGACTGATTCAACTGTGGCAAAGGGAGGACCGACTAGCTCTGCAGGCAGATCCGACCAGAGCTACCAAACCCAAAGTATCCAAAAACCTGCCAGCTCTGCTGGTGGATCTAAGGGAACCGCGAGCTCTGAGTCTAAATGACCAGCCAAATCTGGCAGATCCGACGAAGCTCAACGGGCTCGGCTTGAGCGCAAACGCGCTAAGCAACGCGCCAAGCGGCAGGCCAAGAAGGAAGCTGCGGGGGCCAAAGCGGCGGCGCTCACTATGAGTGCTGAAGCGACTGGATTCCCAAGACAACCAGACAAGCCGGTCGGTGGAAGCTTCAGCAGTTCAGCGGCGGCGCCCCCTGGAGATGCTGCTGCGGCTGCTGAGGCCAAAACCACGGCACACCATCCCGACCTCCCTGCTAGTGGACTGGTGTATCACCGCAAGTTCCGCAGGGGGGAAAACGGGCAATTCATTTGTCCTCGGCCTCTACAACGCTTGGGCCAGTCGGTACCTTAACGGATCATTTTTCCAGCGGGGTGCTCTCAAGCTCAAGATGCGCCGAGGAAAGTCTGCCAAAAAGGGAAGGCTACTGCCAACCCTGGCAGCTCTGGCAAGAGCGGGGTGCAGTCTGAGGCCCATTGCAAAATGGCTCGACGTGGCACCAGCACATTGAAGAAGAGCACGAAAAGAATACTTCACAAAAAGAAAAAAATCTGCTTTGTTTCAGCAAGCTGTTTCGGGGGGGGGCAATAATTGCTGAAATGCTAAAGCTTAGGGGGAATCGCTGAGATGTCAAGGTTGAGGTCAGAAGCTGCATGTAGTTTATTCAAAATGTGCATTCCATTCTTTGTTGGCTGTTAATTGCTAGTTGGCTATAATTCTCACGCCAAGTTGCGTGGAAATTGGTCGCCCACCTTCGGCTTGAGCGCAGGCCAGGTGCCATCGGTGTCGCTGTCACCCACGGGCGACTCACAGGTGACCCTCTGCGCGTCACCGGAAGCGCTTTAACGCAAGGAGCTCCGCACCAGTGCCCGCCGAACGAACCCGCCAGGACTCGAGGGCCAGCACCTCCACCCCAGCCGGCTCCCGCAATACACGCGTAAGCGGAGTGGACCGAGAGACGAGCCGACCACCAGCTCTTCTGGCCCAGATTCGGCTCGCCACCTTTAACACCCGTACCCTCAGCCACCCGTGGAAGCTGCAGGAGCTGACCCGGTTGGCGGAATCTCAGTTCTGGCTGTCCAAGAGCATCGCAGGACCACGGACGAAAGCGCAGACCTGGGCCTTGGGTGGCAATTCAAGGCCGCCCCAGCCTCGCCGCGGCGCGTCGGTGATTTTTGTTGGCTGCTCTCGGCCGCTGCGTCCAAAGCCCTGCTGGACATCCGGTTCCCGACTGAGCGTCTTGGGCAAGCGGCCTTTGCCCTGAAGGACAGGCGCCTGCATGCTGTTTGCGTGTATGCCCCGACAGCCCCCTGCGCCAGTCAGAATCCCGCTGAAACTGAAGTCCTCTATGACACCCTGGATCACCCACAGATGTTTGTTTGAGATGTTTGGGTCTTTTGTGAGTATTGATGAGTGCTCATAGTCGGAATGCAACTGATGGGCAGATCGGGCTCCACTGAGAACTATGGAACCATACATAGCTCGTAACAGGCACTTGCGGAATCGAAGCTTACAAATTAGTACAGAAAATGATTCGGGTTCGTACATTGCGCTAGGTCGAATCCCGTATAAGCTGCATGGACCATGACAATAGATTAGATTAGTCAAGCTTCCCCTGTGCACTAATTGTTTTCATCCGCACGCAAGCAGCTTTAAGAGGCAGCAGTTAAGCCGGCACTCTTCGGCGTAGCATAGCCAGAAATCGACGACCAGCCTTGGCGGCGTCTACGTAGGTCTTTGCACCACAGATGCTCAGTTGTCCACTGGCATAGAGCAATCGGGTCACTCGAGGACTCCTCATCCGTTTGATGAGCACCCGGGGCCAGACCAAGGATCACTAGGAACACTTCATCTAGTAGTCCTTGGGCCAGACGGGTCGGTAGATTAGTGAGCCATGCCGAGTGCCAGTGCCAGTGCCAGAGGAAGCTGCAGGAGCGTCCTTGCCTCTTTCCAGTCTCAGATCCATTCCACCATCTGAGCTATATATTTAGTGATCGTTAAATAATGATCAGTGTGCCCATTCCCCCATTGTGCCTTAGCTGACGTTTATTTGGTACATAGGTTTAAAAGAAAAAAACTAGAATCTGTTTCTGAGATTTTTTCATGCGATTTATCATCATACTTACGAGATCGGTTTCCAAGAATTTTATTTATGAGATCAGCATATTGAATAGAATCTACATTCGCTTCTTCGCCTTCTAAGAATATCAGCATATGCGATCGGTTTCTAAGAAAACTAAGTTTTGCGATTGATTTCGAAGAAAATTGATGCATGAGAATCGGTTTTAAAGAATCTTTAACTGATCAAATCGTTTTCTAATAATTTTTGTTTATAATGCTATAACATGACAGACTAGCTTTGCAGTGTATTGCAGTACTGTATGTCCTCTTTGCAGCCGCCGATTACAATCGTCCGAATTCTTTTACGTCATGAGCATTGAGTCATTACGTTTTGCTAATCCGATTCCAGTTTCTGAGCCCAATGTAGATGCAGAGGCGCCAAGATTAACTCTGCAGAGTGTATCTTAGGTCATTTTGGCGCAAGACCTGCTCAAAATAGGTAGGTCATTGGCGTGACTGGTCATCATAGTTTATTTGTTATCGAACTCAAGTTGTTTTATAAAAATAAAATTTCATTTAAACTGAAGTGTGTGGGTTAGAGATTATTCCGGGTTTTGCAAATCTATGCGTTGAGTTGGATAAATTTTGGGATAGATAGTGTAGTGTGAGCATCTTTTGCGATAGCCTTGTATTCTATTAGTTAGGTTTTGCATTATTGTTATTGAATTGTTATTTTGCTTTAGTTTAGTCATACGTTTTTGGTGTACTTTTTCCTTGCTAGTTAGAATCAATTTTGCGTAAACAGGCTAGAAGTCAGACGTCATTTGTGACTCAGCGGAGGGTTGAGTTTTCTGCGAACCCCAGCTTTGCGCGGTCAGCCAATCAGAACCGGCCTGGACCCTGGCACGCGGCAAGTTTCAATTCTACCCGGCGCCGCGGGCACAGTGCAATTCGGCTTAAGCAAGTGGCCGGCCAGACGACCACCACCCGGCTTGAGGGGGGTTTTGAGGGGTTGTGACTCTGACTATATATGAAAGTGTGTTTTGGCAATCGGATCTCGCCTTCTCTCCTCTCTCCTCTCTTCCCCGGTTTTGTCTTGTCTCCCGGCCGGTGGCCTAGCTGTTTCCCTTTGGTTCGCGCTTTGAGGCGCCTGAATTCATCACCCCCGGTCCATATTTTTGTTCCCGCCCAACCGCTTTAGTCTTGTGGCGTAACGTCTACGGCAAATTTCTGTCTGAAGTCGTCGCTATCAAGCGCGGTTAGATAGAGACTGTCGGATCTGATCAAGTACGCGGCCTCGACCCCGAGGGCCTCAGTGTTACACTGAAGGGCAGTGCCGATAGAATTTAGTCGGTACTCCGTTGAACGGTCGATTCGGCAGGGCTCTCGTTTGAGTGTAGGTTCTGGTTTAGGCCAGGGGATAGGAGTCTTTCTCCGTGGTCCTGTGTTCGGTGCCTCCTTCTTCTTCTTCAAGCTGAGATCCGCTTGTCAGTGCGTAATATAATCATTATTATTAATCGTTATTATTCGTTATCATCAGTCTAATTATCTGCGCCGCTAATTTGCTTGAATCCTGTAGCCTGAATAATCAAATTAAATCGTCTAGCCAATTATCAGTTTGTATCATATAGGATTATCACTCTCTAAATCTTTCGGTTTGTGTTCCCTCGTGTTCTTTATTTTCTTGTACTGTACCTGCGGCTATTGGAGAAAGACTGGTAGGACTCGCCGACCGGCGATAGGCGATTAGGATTAATAGCTTTAAAATCTCCAAACGCTCCAAGTAGGTTTGTCTAGGGCCTAATTATTTGCTCGCCGTGCATGCTATTATCTAATTGCCTATTTATCACAATAGATTACAGAAAAAAGAGCTTAGTTTTCCTTCTCTTAACTCTGTCCATGGATGATTAGACAGTTCTCTCTCTCGGTTGTCAAGCTACTTGGGGTTGATCTCGCCTTCTTGGGCCGCTTCAGGTTCGATAGAAGTCCGTAGGCGGGCCGTGCGATTCTCCTCCAAAGTTCGCCAGGTTCTGACGCGTGCCACGGGCCGATTGCTCTTTTTGACGTCATTGCTGTCTAAGTCGGGCCTCTCCTCGGTTTGCTTTTCCCGGCCAGTTTGAGCGCCATTGTGCCTGCGGCGGAGTGTTGCTACTCACTGGAATGGAAGGGAGGCTTTATTAGATTCGGTCATTCAAATCTGACTTGACAGTTGATTAATCGTCTTAATGCTGCTTCTGTTTACCCTTCTAATAGCTATCTAGGGGTCTCATTGTGCTTTTCTGCCTCGCCCTTCACTGCGCCTAGGCATATTTAATAAATTTCCACCTATCTCCTAATTTAGGCTAAACTTCAGATTTCTAACTCTTATAATCAGGCCTGAAGCGCCAGTCCATAACTGTGGCCCAATGGACAGAGCATGCGACCAATGCGGTGCATTACTTTGGTGCTCTGAGACGAGGAATTTCTGCTACGCCAAAGGCGAGGTGAAGCTGCCCAGACGCACAGTGCTTCAAGTGCTGGCGGATCTGTACCTGGGGCGGCGCAGAATGAGTGCCGAGTTCCTAACCAACATTAGAAGTTACAACTCGGGGCTGCACCTGACGTCGCTGGGAGCCAAACTGCGGTTGGTACCAGACTGGAGTCCCAGCTTCATCATCAGCGGCCAGTTGCATCACAACACGGCGCCGCTGTTTGCAGAGGATTCAGCTGAGCCCCATGGCTGGCAGGTGTATTTCAACGATCGCGAACTTGAAAGCCGCCAGAGTCTCAGCCAGAAGGTGAAGCCAGAGCTACCGGAGCTGCTGCAGACGCTGCTTCACGAGTGCAACGGCTATGTCCACAGCCTGAAGGCAGTCGCTCATCGAATCAGCCATGATCCGCAGTTGGGAGATGCGCGAATTGTGATTCACCCTGACCGTCGACCATCTGGTGAACACATTTAGTAAGTCTGCGAGATATTTTAAAACATATTTTGCGAAATAAATTATCCATAATATGCTATGGCTCACGAGCGGTCAGCGGGTGACTCCGGACCGATACGATGACATCGTGTCTGCCGAGATTTCAGAGCAGCAGCCCGTGCTCTATGAGCTGGTGAAGACGCACATGATCCATGGCCCCTGCGGCAGGAGAATCCGGTGTGCCCTTGCATGGAAAATGGAGAATGCAGCAAGGGCTTTCAGAAAGAGTTCCTGTTACCCTTGCCACTGTGTTGGTGGTAAGGGCGTTTAAACTGCGGGGTGAGGTGGCTCGCTTGGCTCGGGGGGTGCGTCCGGGGTTGCGTGTGTTGCGGGGGGCGGGGTGCACGTGTGGGTGCTAGCGCGTTTTCATATTTAGTCTGCTCCTCCACTTGTATGCCGTGCGTTCATGTTTGCTCAGATTGCTCGTGTTTGCTCAAAGTCGATGCCAATAAGAATTCTACTGAACCGAGAGAGCAGGCAGTGGTTAATTAGCAGCAGACGCAAATGGCAGAAAATGAGCCGCGTGATGAGATCAAGGAGTACCTGTCCGTGCGCTAAATTGGTCTAATGGAAGCCGTGAATACCATCTTGGGCTTTGAAGTAATTCGCATTCTAATTATTATTGGCTCTTTTAACCAGAGCTGTGAACACCTCGTCAAAGTATAAATTGAATTTCCATCGAAACTTTAAGGCTGTATATTTTCCTTCCACTTTCTGGTCAGGTGCACAACAGGTTTATGGCGGTCATCCGATTATACGTTCACAAGTCGGAGGAGCAGGTCGTGTATTTTAACGAAGGTATCGCAAGATAAAAAGCGAGAACGCTTTTGTTTTAAGAGGGACTCAACGTGGACGCCATTTTTCAAGCTGTGCCGTATTGAAGAGTTTGCTGGGTCCTTGCTCTACACGGAGGTGTCGTCCTACTTCGTGTGGCACTCCAGTGAAAGAGAGTGGCGGCGGGCTAAGCAGGGTGCGCGAGTCGATGGCCATCTGGGTGTAGTGCGGAACACAAACGCTGCACGCATGTAAACGGGCAGAACGATTTCAGCAGATGAGCTCAGCAGATATAACAAGCTTATTATACTTATCAACTCAAATCACTGTATCTGTGCTAAAGCTATAGTGTAGGGACTGCTGGGCTCTGTTTTTACCCTGTCTGATATGCGGCACGGCTGCAGTTCCTTTTAAGGGGCGCTCGGCGCTTCCTGGGGCTACAGACCAAGCAGGCGACGGGGCTCGAGCCTGCTCACCTGCGGCGGCTTGCGAGCGACCCTGCGGCCCGTCGAGGCTTCGCCCCGAACCTAGCTGTGGTCTGCATTCTGCGCCGCCTTTCTGGTGGCCTGGTGGGAGCTGATCCGAGTCGGCGACCTGCTGCGCTCTAGCCATCTGTCCTGTTCCGGTTCTGGGCTGGTACTGCAGCTGCAGCGGTCCAAGACCAACCAGTTCGGCCAGCGTGTCCGCACGGTGCAGCTGCCCTACCTGGCCGGTGCCGCCTGGTGCCCTGTCAGTGTGGTGTTGCACCACCTGCGCCAGAATCGCATGGGCGCCACCGTCCCGTTGTTCTCCTACCTCGTGGGCTCGCGGAGGCTGCGTTTGAAGCCTCGTATGCTGACCCCGCTTCTGCGGCAGGCACTGCGTAACTGCGGTTTCAACCCGTCCACCTTCTCCGGCCACAGCCTGCGGCACGGTGGGGCCAGCTTTGCCCTGCAGGAAGGGGTGGGTGGCCTTGCCTGATATCATGGCCCTGGGTGACTGGCGCTCTGACTGTGTGAAGCGCTACTTCTTCAGTGACGGTGATTCTGTTGCCCGCAAGTCTCGGGCGGTCGGTCAGATGGTGTCGCATTTTTAATTTTCCCGTCTCAACTCTAACTGTCTTATCCTCTTTGGGGTTGGGTGTTTGTTTTCTGCTCCCCCTTTAACGCTTCGTTGCGCTATCTCCGCCTCTTGCTCGCCAAACGCGGCTTTGTTTGCCTTCTTGCCTTTCCAGATCCTCATGGTTTATTGTGTCCACTACTCTGTCGCGTTCAGTCGCTTGCCAATGTACGTGGTGCGGGGTGATGGGGTTTAAACTGTGAGAGCCAAACATAAAAGAGCCACCATTTCAAACATAAAAGAGCCACCATGTCAAACATAAAAGAGCCACCATTTCAAACATAAAAGTGCCATCATGTCAAACATAAAAGAGCCACCATTTCAAACATAAAAGTGCCATCATGTTAAACATGAAGGAGCCACCATTTCAAACATAAAAGTGCCATCATGTCAAACATAAAAGAGCCACCATTTCAAACATAAAAGTGTCATCATGTTAAACATGAAGGAGCCACCATTTCAAACGGGTTTAAACTGTGAGGCTGCCTGCCTATTTATGCTGCCGCGCAGCTTATCCGCCTCTTGCTCGCCAAACGCCGCTTTGTTTGCCTCATTGCCTGATTCTCATGGCTTAATTTGTTATTAAATTAATTTCAAGAATGACAACGATTAATAAAAGTACATCTTGTTCTTTTCTCACTCTTTCACTGAAAAGCACTGTCTGCTTTGATATTTTGTTATCCCAAGTTCAACTTGAACCTGTTTCCTAAGCCTGACCGCCCTCAGGCCCATAGACTATTTGCCGCTTACTGCCGCTCGAGCCGCCCTGTTTTGGAGTTTCGTCTAAAAGTACTTTTATACAGCAATCAACTAATGCACGAAGCTTTAAGCTCAGCAGAATTTCTGTCTGTGGCTGAAACTCCCATGGCTCTGATGCGAGTACAGGTCGAGATCGAGAGGAGCGGCTTCGCTTCGAGCTGAGTTGCCTGCCAGCCCCAGTTCATCTGTTGCAGAGCCAACGCTCAGTATAGAAATTCTGCCAACTTTTATCTGCACAGGATCCTTAAACATGAGGCTAAAAAACGCCAGCACAATCTTCATGACTTTTCTGGCTGCTTTTTGCATCCAGCTCGATGCGTCAAGCAAACTGCATCTCGCTGATGACGGCTACTATAACGACTTGCTAGTCTTTGTGCAAATACCTGCAGACGGCAACGTGCAGGAGAAGTACTATGCTCATCTACTTCATGTGCTGCAGGTGAGGCATAATGCGATATACGCTTTAATTGTGTAATATTGAAACTGAAGTCTGGGAGAATATCCAGTGCTGCTTTGACCTTTCAGACCGCCCTTCGGGAGGCCTCGGACATCTTGGAGAAGCTCACCCATACTGTGGGCCGCCGTCTCGGCTTCGGCGAGGTCAGCGTGCTGCTGCCGCACAGTCTGGGTGAGAAGCTCGCTGAATTGAACAATTCAAGGCTTCAGCTGTACCCGGCGACGTGGCAGCAGCCAGAGAACGCGGATTTCGTTGTCTCTCCAGACATCAAGGAGTCTGATGAGGGTGTCTTGAATAAAAGCATCTGTGGAGTTCAAGCAAAAATTGTAAAACTCTCGACCAAGAGCCTCGAGGCCAGCATCGTCTACAGACGTAAGAATTCTGTTGATACTTGATTAGTTAATTTTCTTGATGCTTGTCATTGAGCAGCTAGTCATTATTTTCTCCTTGAAATATTTGCATGTCAAGACAAAATATTAAGCAAATATGCGCTTATGCTACTGGACAGAGAGCAGAAAGTCAAATTAGCACATAAAGATTGTGCAGAGTGAATCATCGAGTGTATTTAATAATGAAACTGCTCCGTAAGCAAGGATAGTCTAGTGTTCTTTCTTATCAAGCAAAATAGCAGCATACGGTATTCAAACATCTGCTACTATAGAAAACGATCAGTTCTCTATCAGTTCTCCATACAACTAAAAACATAATACTTTGCAACTTCTTCATTAGAACTTCTAAAATTTGATAGAAAATTTAGGCTGGATTTTATGCGCATTCAGGCTGGCATCAATTGATCTAGTAGCTCTTGATTTAAAAATCAATCACGTTGAAAAAGTCCAAAAACTTAAAGAAGCCACAACTCTTCCCCATTGCTGCCACGGCTTCACTCCAATCCGCACATCCCACAGCGGTGGCCAGGACTATGGCGCTGTACTTTTCGCAGTTCCGCTGGGGCCTGTTCAGCGAAGCCCCACTGGGTGACCCGATACAGAAGAACAAGGATCCTTTTAACAGAGTTCTTCCCAGGCTCGCTTCCTGCAACCCGGACCTGCAGGTGAAGGCGGAAGTGGCCAGCGGCAATCAAACCGGACGCAGCTGCAAATTCGGCGAACCCAACTGCAAAATCGTGGTGACCGAGCCTGCGTACTCCAACGTTGCCTCGTTCCTGTTCGCGCCCTACAGCGCCGGAGTGACCCGCTTCTGCGATGCGGACTTTAAGGTCTCCGACCCCAGGCACAGGCACAACAAGGATGCCGAAAATTTACACAACAAGTATTGCCATCGACGCAGCGCTGCGGAGGTAATCAGAGACCACGAGGATTTTCTGCGGCCTATCAACTCTGCTACTACAATGAACTCGAATTTCAATGTTCGTCTGGTGGTTGAACCCAAGAGACGCCGCGTTGTGATCGTCATGGATATCTCCGGTAGCATGGATACGGTGAGAAGCCGCTTGCTTTGTCTCAGTTGCATCACTTCTTTGCCTCAATTCCATGCTGTGCTCGTTGCAACTTTGGAACCTTTCTCAACATTTTTGTGATCAAGAGGAATATTTTTTCAATAAGCCTTGCGCAATAGAGATGGCTCGATTAATTATTTATTGATTGATTCATTCTTACTCATTTGGATTCATTCAGGACAACCGATTGAAAAGTTTGATTGGTGCAGTGAACCATTACATTGCCTACACTCTGGAGACCGGGTCAGAGTGCGCCCTGATCAGCTTTGATCACAATGCCACTGTGCTGCAAAATTTTATACTCGTTGACTCACCGGCTGTTCGACGTCAGCTGATGCAATCCGTCTCGAATCTGACTACAAAAGGATGGACCTGCATTGGTAAAGCTGTTCAAGAGGCAATGAAGGTCAGTGATTTGGTCATTTAACAGATTTACGCACAGTCAGATTCTTAGACAAGCCATAGTTCAGGCGAGGTACCACTGACTGAATCCCCTACTCCTCAATCAAATAACCCAGCTGCTAGGTGAGGACCCAACAAGTCCAACCAATCGATCGAGTGGTCAGATACTTTTGGTCTCAGATGGTGAGGAAAATAAAGAATGCAGCATCGATCTGGACGCTACCATCGATGCTATAGCGAAAACAAGCCTCAGAGCTCACACCATCCGGTTCGGTGACCTGGCGGATACGCGGATGTCCATTCTTTCCGAACGCACCAATGGTCATGCGCAATTGAGTCCGGTCGTCAGCGACCTCGCAGCGTCCAAACTAATACTGCAGATGACTTCACTCCAATCTGATCTCGCTGGCGTGAACAGTATCGTTGTTGTGAGTTAGGGTGAATTATCTTATTAAGCTTGCTCAACATGCTTTTACTACTTTCGGCTTTGAACTCTCCTTTTGATCTACATTTAGCTTGGCCTACCAACAACTTTCAATTGATCCTTGGCACCTCGGCAACCCCTCGCTTCTCCATGAGCCACAGTATTTCAGCTATCCAGCTTAACCCTAACTCTAACCTTTACAAGGTTCTTTAGGCATCTTCTATGTTTGACATGATGCATCTTTTATACTCTATTAATTTATATAGAAAAAAATGATACATAGGAGAGAGATTAGGGCGAGAAAATTCCGATTTCTCTTCCATCTTAGTTTGACTCCGTACGAACTGTTCCCTGTTCCCACAGCTGGATTCGAGGCAAGTTCCCTCTGACCTGCGGTATCCGGTGGAATTCGACATCGGTCCTCGCAGCAACCTCGTCTTCTCGCTGTTTCTGCCAAGCGATCCCGCCAAGGTTGGCTCTCTGCGCCTCATGCTTCGGTCGCCGAGCGGTAGGACTTTTAATTGCTCTGGTGGCAGCAGCACCGTTTGCACAGTCGATGTTGCAGTCGGATCCGTGACAATGCAAATTCCTGATGCTGAGGTTGAGGTGAGTTGAGTCAATTTACATGTTACCTTCTTAACATAAAAAAGAGACAGTTAGTTGTCAGTGTTTAAGAACCGCCAACTTTAGGGCTCTAAAACAATTGTAATTGGCTCGCCTCAAACCCGCCACTCCTACAGAGCGGAAAGTGGACGCTGGCGAATCTCGCAGTCGGTCTTGCACGCCGGATTCGCAGACAGGCGACCTCAAAGCTTACTATAGTTATCACAGGAAAACCAATTGTCTGGCTTCCTAAAGATTCTATCATTGAAGTGTCACCAAAAAAAGTAAAAATGGTCAAGTATGATACTTCAATCAGTGTCGACGTGTATCTGTTACCAAAATCCCAAATTCAACACAAGTATCGCATGTACGCAGTTGTCGAAGCAGGCAACACGGAAGTGGCTCGATTTGATATTTTCGAACAACATGGCAGTGAGTAAAGACTAAACATTTAGTAGCTGTATTAAAACTTTTTGTTTTAAACAACGATTTGAAACTCATTTTACTCACATTTTCTTCGTACAGATGAAGGAGTATACACCGCCCAGATACCACTTAATGCAGTGCATAAAGCTCGTCAATACGCTGTCACTGTGTTTGTCACGCACCCATCTCGAATGCAATTGTCTGCCGGCACTTTGACTGTTCAGGAGGAGGACCCCAACTTTGACAAACATCGTGTAGTGCCTGAAAAAATCACAGGCACCTATATAAGTAGAAGAGAATATGCAAGCAAAATAATTGAGATCAAATGGAATCCAGTTGAAGATCCGTCTGGTCTACTCCCGCCTAAAGCAGGTAGGTGTACCGCTCTGCTGATTGTTAAAATACAAGCTGAAGTATGAATTTGTACAAGAAAATTTCAAGCCACTGATGCCTATGAACATTCAAATTACCTTGAACAGAAGTGCCTGTCTACAGTCTTCGTTACGAAGAATCAGGAGACAACTGCACCGATGTAAACAGCTATTACTCCTGTCCGGAACTGGCTGTCACCAACCAATCTTCGGTGAACATCTACAGCCAGTATATGGCTCTCAATGAGCCTCCAATGTGGATAGCAGTGATTGCCATTTCCGCTGCAAACGTGCCCAGTTTGTCTAGAAGTTTATTGTACATTCAAGATAAGAAGCCCTTGGCCGCTGAAGACGAAAAGCGTTTAGGCCTACTCCCTTCCACTGTGACCAAGTCCAGCCAACGTACTAAGACTAGCATGCCATGGTATGGAGGCCACGGCACTAAGGCCAGCATGTCAGCAGCTCGCAGCAGCACTATGACCATGTTATCTAGGCCGTACAAGTTCCCCCATCTCCACCTAAATGCGCCGAAAATTTTTTCGAACGACTCGAACAAGGCGAAGTCAACGACCAAGTTCACGGCTAATTCCATGGCCAATTCCACGACCAAGTCGTCGGCTCAACTAAATGTGGATCTGGCGTGGCTCAATGCTGGAACCGTCTGCTCTCTGGCTGTCCTCACGGTATCCGCACAGCAGTGGCTGATTCAATGAGCTCGCAGTTCAGTCAGCAGCGACATAGGAGATGCCTTGTTGGCTCTGAGCTAATTAAAACTCACTCACTGAATAGACTCCTCATTTCATATTGACAAGTAGCCTTGGCTTCGTTCTACAGAAAATGCTATTTCCGTTCCTCTACTCGGATTCTTCAGAGACCGACGCAAGTTATTAGAGTAAGAAGTACCAATAGGAAGTAGCTAAGCTGTATTCCAATTGCTATACACTGTGATTTACGATTATCTGTACTGCAATCAAACCAAATTAGTATTCTCAAGCCTGACCCATATCGTTCATTCAGTGTATCCAATCCGCTCATTATTTGTCATAATTTCTAAGCCAACCCAGTCAGTGTACTTAATTGCTTTGATATCGCAAATCCAATTGCTGTCAAATTATTCTATTCTTGGATCATCAAACCTGTAAATTATTAGCTTGGACGCCAGCATTATCTGTTTTTGTACTGGCTTCGGTGTACGAGCCAAATTCTCCAAAATGTGAGTAGAGGTAGCGATAGTTTCAGTGGTATTTTTATTTTGAATCAAGTTATTTTAATCGGGCAAAAGTGACCGGAAAATTCTCATCAACTCCGTTTTTGATGTAAAATTTAAAGCTGCGATATTGACATGACTAATAACAATAGCTAAATATTTCAGTATGAATTTGCGCATGATTCGCAAGCGCTCAGAAAAATAAAATTACAAATACACTGTGCAGAAAATACAAAAAATAAGCTGATCCATTTGTTTCAAACGCATTAAAACAATTGGCTTTTTAATTGTTCTTATAATGTCTGTTTGTGACCTGAAAGTAACGTACTTTACTCGGGAAATCGGTGGTTGACAGTCGTGGCTTTTCCTTAACTATGCTATTGCTTGTACTCTAGAATAGTTGTGAGCTGAGAATAGTTGTGAATAGTTGTGAATACTTAATGAGTTGGCTGGTGAGTTGGTGCTGTGAGACCTTGGATTTTTCGCTGAATCTTCGTCACTTAGTCCCTCCTGCATCATCAAATATAACTCTGTGCACTTCGGTTTTGTGTGGTCTGCAAGTTTGGCACATAAAGTTCGTGAAATCTGAAGCAAACCAGTGTAAGATATGAGGCTGTCAGATATCAGCGCTGCCATGCTTCGCCGCATTTATGCTATAATTGTCAGGGACAGTGATAACGCGGAAAGAAGACCACCGCGGGATCTCGCTGATGTCCTGCTCCGCGAAGCTCTTCAACCGGCTGCTGCTCGATCGTCTGCAGTCGGTGCTAGACCCGTACCTGCGGTACGAGCAGAACGGATTCCGGCCGTAACGCGGTACAGTGACACAGATCCTCGCACTCTGCCGTGTCATCGAGGAGGCGCGCATCCGCCAGTCTACGCTGATCATAATCTTCGTTGACTTTCGAAAGGCGTTTGACTCGGTGTTGAGAGCCGCGCTTCCCTTTGTCCTTCGAGCCTACCGGGTGCCCCAGCAGCTAATCGACGCTGTCATGGCGCTGTATTGCGATACTCGAGCTGTTATGGTGACGGCGAGTGGCCTGTCTGACCTGTTCGACACTTCATCAGGAGTTCTGCAGGGCGACACGCTAGCGCCGTTCCTCTTCGTGCTGCTGCTGAACTGGGTGCTTTAGACCGCACTCACCTCGGCTAATGACGGCTTCCTGCTGCGCAGACGCCACGACGAAAAGCGCCTAAGCGTGCTTGGCTACGCCGACGACCTCGCCCTCCTGTCCTCGTCCGTTGAAGGCGCCCAGCACCAGATCGACAGGCTGGTCGAGATGGCATCGAGCGTCGGTCTCGTTGTCAACACGCT